>KE504672.1:821088-832649 GCA_000441515.1 Elaeis oleifera | reverse complement strand
CGTCTCTCTCTCTCTCTTATATATATATATATATATATATATGTGTAATATTTGAACTGATATATTGTCTTTGCTTCAACAAAGAACACAAAAAGCATATCTATATATTAACACGCTTGCTTCATTGTGTACATTGATTCTGCCACTGGCAAGATACCCCTGTCCCATCTTTCATTTATTGGGAAATAATTTATCTGATAATGTACACTTTATTTGTTCAGAAATTACTTCTCCCACTTTCAGCAGGCCTTGGTTTTCTGTTCTTTTATCAGGATTGGGGCATTATCTTGACTTTCTTTGAACAAGCCATCATGCATTGCTGGGAACAACTTCAGGAGCAGTCACTGCAAGGTCAACTCTTCCGATGTAATGATTCATTGAGCGGAATATCATTCTTGGATGAACTGCTTTTGAGTTTTAGAAGTTTTTTTTTCCACATTTAGTGTTTCTTTGCAGGAAAATCTTTTGCCCATAAAGTGGTGTATCTGTGGCAAATGAAGTTCAGAAGGAAGGTACTGATGTTGCATCCCTGATAGATAGCAGATAATATAGATTCTTTAATTGTTGAAAGCATCTCTTGGTGTATGTATGTCAAATTAATTGTAAGATCTTGTCATTTGTCCAACTTTCTTGCATTATTAACAAAATTCTACATGAATTTCTTCTAATCAATATTTCATGCTGTCAAGCATGTAGTTTTGTCCTCTGTACATGTTGGAGAGTGAGATTATATATGCGTTCATGGTGTTATCAATGACTACTTTTTGCAGACCCATTGACCACAGACATATTTAAGAACTCTAACATGAGAAAGATGAGATGCAATATCCAGTTACATCATCGCTTTCTTTCTCATAGCCCAATTAGCAGCCCCCTCAAGATCGCATCAGAAGATGTTACTACTTCTCCTGGAAGATCATCTAAAGATCAGAAGATATTTTCCCTGGAGCCTGAACCAAGCCAAAGTGATACTGAGCTTTTGGTTTTACTGATTGCTCTTTGCACAATGTAATTAATGACAGAGTGGATGTTTTTGATCCTAGATGTGATAAAATGGGTGTCATAAACCACAATCCTCTCTGGTGGACAAGGAATGCCGATTCTTTGCCTTTGAAAAACCATCACATTCCTGATCTTACTTCTGAAGTTAGAGAAAAATATGATATGCAAGAGTTTGTATGGAAGAACAGACCTCCTTATGGCACCAGAAACTTGAAAGAAGAATTAATTAGTTGTAAAATGACTGATCATCATGACATCACGGTAAATGCTCAGGAAGTTCATAATCGATTACACAATCCCAAGTCTCTCAGCAAACCAGGGATGAAAGAGAGTCACTCTTTGATGGAGAATGAGCTCTGTAACTCAGCACTCTGCTCAACTCCCAGTGGTTTTGGCATTAAGGTTGTTCATGTAAGAAAGAACTTGACAATGCAAATGCTTTAGATGCTAATTATCATGTCGAAAGTTCAAGTTCTAGCGATATTTTTTGCCCCAAAATTTGATGCTGCTACGCCCTCATTCAGTGTAATTAGAAATGCCAGGCACTTAGGGACTTGGATGTGCTATCAAGTGATTCAATTAGCCTGTATTCTTGTGATCAAACTTGTTTATTTGAGGAGAACAACCTTCATAATAGGCTAGGAGTTTGTAAAACTGGATCCATATGTCAATTATCTAAGGACGAATGGCTTCTTTATTCCCCACATGCATCTTGGGGTAGATCAACAAATGTAGCTTTTGATTGTACAAGCAAAGATTCATTGGAATGGAATTTGAGATCTTTCAAAAGTGTTGATTCCGGGCACTCTACAATAATGGAAGAAAAGGATGAATTTTTCAACTCTTTTCAGAATAGTTACAGTGAGATTTATCCTGATGAAAGCTGGGCGAAAAGCAGATCAGATCATGAATATTGCTCTAGTCCCAACAAAGATTTGCGCTATGGCCACCTTTCAGATGAAACAACTTTTGGTGATGTTTGCTTGTTGGATAATTTACATTGTGAAACTGGGTGGTTGTTTCAGACTCTACTAATGTTAAAAGGACTGATGGCTATTCCAAGTTTAGGGTTCACCCTGTGCACAATCATGATAAGGTGGTTGAGAGCTCCTTCCATGAACAGGAATTTCTAAATCATGAACTGTCTCAGGCTTACAAGGTTAGATCAAAGAGAAGTTCTTCAGCTCCACCATTTTACAAAGGGAAGTGCAAATTCCTTATTTTAAACTGTCTGACCAAAACAGTGCGAAAAGAGCCTGATTTTGAGTTCTCAAAGGCTTCACCAGGTTTGTCAAATGTACAAAGAATTTCTTATCCTTTCTAAAATGGAGTGTCGGGTTTTAAAACTGTTGCATGAATTCATGCCTTGCAGAGACCATGAACTCACTAGATAATGTGTCACAAAGTAATGCATCACAGAAGCCTCTTAACAGGGAGGTTTCCCAGCCACAGATCAGGTAGTGCATTTGTTGGTCGCTTTAATTATGCAGGATTTGATATACAAAAGGTTGTTCTGAGTTTGCAAAATTTGTTCTGGAATTAGACAATGCATTGATGAAAAGCTGATCAAACAAGAGATGAGAAAATCCTACCCTGTAGGTTCTATCACTGATGAACCAGAACATGTTGCAGCTGAAATGACTAAGTGGCGAAGTGGCACTTTGCAGGCTATGGTTAAAGTATATCTGTGCTAATAAAAGCTTAGCTAGCTTCTTGGAAATGTATCAGTTCGTTTCTATTAGGACTGTACAGCTTTTTTGACTATCTGATAGATATCCGTTGTTTCATAGGGTGGAGACTTCTTGCATAATTCTTTTCAACAAAGTGATGATATACTTGACATTTCTTCTGGTATTTTACATCTCTGTGGTAGCTCCTTAGTGCCTGAATCTCTTGACAAAGATTGCCTTCAGGATGCAAGTGTTCTTCTTCAGCTGGATAGAAATTTATTCCTGTAATGGCAAGTCGAACACTCATCATTATCGTTCAGGTTTCCATTTTTGCCTTTCTTTATCCAGTGTCAAACTATCTCATTCTTTCTTATATATACACTTCTTGTTGCCATATTTCAGATGTTAATTACCTTGAAACATTTATTGATCTGTTGTGTTTTAAAGAATGTGGAGATGATTGCCTAGACTTGAACATGAAAACATTGAAAAGTGAAGAAAAAAGAGAACAGCTGAAACCCGTCGACTGGAATATTTATTGCTAATAAAAATGTGATACCGCATATATGTTTGTGTCAAGCACTGGCATAAGTAACTAGCATAACTAACTTTGTAGATTCTAAACGTATCTGCTAGATGGTATTTGGAACTTGTTACTTCATGAACAAAGTATGTGGTGAATATGAAACACAATTATCCAGTTAGAGGGATGCAGTGTGACATAAGGAACGTTATGTGCAGCACACATACTGGACCATTGTTTGTTCATGCATGTCCAAAATATGTGTTATGTGTGTACACCTAAGAATGTGTGTTGTATGTGCCTGTGTTTGTGCATATGCAGGTTGAGGGGTTAGATGGATGCATATGTGCATGAATGAGATTATTATGTTGATTGGCTTATGACTTTGATGTAGTTTGTTTTGACTAGTTTATCTTGAATGTAAATTGTTTGATCATGTTAGATTGGGCTGATTGGTCTAGGCACAATGCATTTTTGATTTGCTTGGTTTCATTCAATCTTTGATTTCCTGTATTTAGCTTTGCTTGGCTCAAAACCCACCAATCAAGTTGTATGCTACCTATGTGCACTGAAATGGAAAATCTCGAAAGGCTTTTTAATAACATAGGAACATTTGATTATTGAGAGTAACGAATTTGGAAAGGCAAGGAATACAGGATTGACTAGGACCCATTGCTCAGATCCTTCGAGTTGTGGAATCAAACCAAAACAAACATCTAAACAGGCAGGGAGATATGTAGCCATCCTACAGCAACAAAGAACTAAATGCAGCAATTTTAAAGGAATTCGGGATTTTTTTGCATTGAATCTGCCAAACCTGATTTTCTAAAATGAACATCAGTAGAAATTTCTTACGTTGAATTAATATGAATGAGCTAAAGGCATACAAAAGAATCAGCTTATTTAGTAATGGTCTATACACATGATTCTGCATGAATTTGCTTAGAATCATGAACATAGTTATTCTCGCCTGTTTTTTATAGCATGCTGCAGATGAACGGATTCGCTTGGAAGAGCTCTGTCGAAAGGTTAGTTCATCTCAATGAATTTCTTCACAATAAAAGTTAAAGAAAAAGGGCAGTTCTGTGCCTCAATACTGCTTTTCTAGGTCCTGTCTGGTGAGGGCATTGGAATTACTTATCTGGATCCTGAGCAGGAGTTGGTATGTCTATCTATTATCCTTTTGCTTTTGCAACCTGTAAGCATGTTTACTTCTTTTTGGTATTTCAACTATTAATTGCCCTTTTACCTTTATTTGTATATCAATGTCAGGCTCTTCCTGAAATGGGGTTTCAGCTGTTGCAAAAATATGCAGATCAGATACAGCAATGGGGTTGGATCTGCAGCACTCCTAGTCAGCCCTCAGAATCATTCACAAAGTATGGTTATGTTCCTTGAATATCTGTTTCTCTCTGCTTACATAGTATTATTGTTGGAGCAATTGTCTGCCATACTGACATGTACCACCCCATACGAGGCATACTGTATGTACCAGTATGATACCGAGGTTCAGTTCAGTATATGAGCAGAACCATCGGACACAATACATGGGTGGGCATGAGAAAATACTGTGTTGGTGTAGCATGCATACCGTACCATAGCTACCACGAAAGTTCCAGTACAGCACAAGCTGGCACTGGTACCATGCACCTTGACTGGAAGTGGTATCCAATTTGTTTGGAGAACCATGAATACTTTGTTTTGCTTAGATGCTATCAGATCCCTAGAGAAACAAGCCTTTTGAATTTTTCCAATCCTTTCTATACATCTCTTCCCCCACACCACCACCACCACCACAAGAAACAATTTGAGCCCCTCATTCATTGTTCTCGTTTGCTTTCTTTTTTACCACTTCAATTCCTCGATTTCACTGAGTGAACAGAGCATTTTCATTTTTCTGGTTTGACCAAGTTTCTCAGTACTCCAATTTTACCATGTATTTGATATTATAATTGGTTACAAAGTTTCCTTAAGCCCCTTATCAAATTTATGGTTATTACATGATAACTCATGAGTTATCTCATGAAATAGATTATGAAATGCCGGGATGGTTTTCAGTTCGGACTTCATTTCTGCGAGAGGACTTCATATTGTTGATTGGGAATTTGGGATGTTTGTATGCTTGGGCTGTGACTATTTTCTTTAGTTTGAGTTGAAGGATTACTGCTACTAAATTAAGTTGTCTCTTGTTTGGCATGTGGCAATTGGGAGTTTACAACAGAAGGGTGGGAGGGGCTTTATTACTTCATGATGAGATTTGGAAATTTGAACTGCAACAAATAAGGGCAACAATCAACTGCTCCATTCATTAGGCTTCAAGGGGAAATTACTACTCTCTATCCTCCCCCTCCCCGCCCCCCAACCCAACATCTTAAGGTATTTTGGAGGATTGGCATACTTGATTTCAGCAGCCTAATACCAACTTATTATGGCTGACTCGTGGCCCCTAGCCCAGTTTTATTTGATATGTTTTATGTTTTCTACTTCTCATCAAGTTCCGGTTTTATCACTTGTTTGCCATATTTGTGCCCATTTCTTCATAAGAAGGAGAACAAGAGTTAGAATAAAGCAAAAAATCGCTCTGGTCTCTCATAAGTATAAAATTCCTATATACGTACATATATAATAATGTTGCGGTCACCTTGGTTGTAAGCATATTATAGTGCAACAACATGGTATATACTGTAGAATGCAGAGATAAAAAAACCCTATGTCTTGAAGTGGCAGATCAGATGTTAAAGCATCTGGCTAGGAGAATGTGCAAGCAACCAGTATTATATGATTTAATAAAGATATTGGTAAATGGTAAGTAGTGTATATAAGGTGAAGAGAGATTCTTAGATAGACGAGAATTCTACTTGAAAGATGTCAATCTTTAAGTACTTGGAGCTTTAGGAAGCCTATGGATTGTTGACCTTTTTAAATAGCACTCTGGTTGCTGCAAGCCTGTTTTACGCTGATATAGATATAGAAATGGTAAACTCATTCTGGGGATATAGAGTTCCTTGAGACAGATGTTCTTCCTTAGGAGTTATCTAGGCTGGTGGCTGCTGAGGCAGCAGGGTGCATCTTTTTTAGACTTTAATTTTGGAGTCTCTCCCTTTTCAATGTACCCAAAAAATGACAAACTCATGTTAACAAGAAAGTAATGAAGCCACTATCTTTTAAGTAGTGTCAAGGATGCGGAGGATACACCAATGATGAGGAGTTTGGAAAATTTGGCAATTCAATGAATCTATTATTGTTTCTTACACTCTTTTCATATAAACTGATCTTTAACAAAATTGACTTACTCATGGGTACTTCTGATCATATACAATATCTGTATCTTTGAAGTGTCATACTTTATCTTTGAAATGTACTGAAAGAGGCAGAATTGTTGCTACATAATTTGATTACATGCTATACTCTATGTTATCCTTCAACTTATCTTTGTGGTCTAATATCAACAGTATAACATCTTATGGCACACTTATTATCATTGTCCCCAATTTCATATAAGTCATGTTAGATTTCTTAACATCTTTTAAGATTAATTCATAAATTGTCATGCAAAATTCACACGGTTAAAAAAATCACATGACATGCATTATCAAGTATTTAGAAATAATTGATGATGTTTGATTGTAAGATGTTTTGATTTGCTTATTCATTAAGTAGATTGGTATGATCATATCAGTTGAATTTTGACTCTATTTATTTCTGTGTTGAGACTTTACCAAACTTGTTCTCAGGAACATGAACCTTTTTAAGAGACTTGCATGTGCTGTTTCTCTCGTTGCAGTAAGTACCCCTTGCTCCTATCATTACCTGTGTTTTCTCCACTTCTTTTTCTGTATCAAACATATACTTCTTCATAATCTCAACAACATTGGATGTGTGAAAGTAATTTCATTTTTGCCCCTTTTCTTCGATGAATCTTATGGGGATCTGTCTGATTATTTTCTTTTAGCATACATCATGTAGTCAAAGACGAGACTGGTTTATGATAAGAGGCTTATAGAGAATTTATTATCAATTTTTTATGCTAATATTGTGCAACAATTGGTGATGTCAAACTGGAATCAATTCAATATAGTATTAGCGCCGAGGAGTTCTAATTGGTGACTGTGAAAATGGATTTATGCTTTCTCGTCTGGGCAATGCCTCTACTATTTTGGCACCACAAATGTGGTGCAATAACCCACATGTTTTGGCAAATATGGAAGAGGAGGAAGATCGGACTTTTCAAGGACAAGATTTCAAAATGATTTTGAAAGAATGTTATATATGTCCAATGTTTTTTAAGGTTACTGACTCTTTATTATGCAAGTGATCTAGTTGGAAATTTTTTTTTCAATCCACTCCATCTAATCACCTTGTTAACAGCATTGGAAAGTGTGCATTTGTTTTCATGAAATCGGATAAATGGATCTTGGAAAGTAAAGTGTTAGATTAGCTAAGTGGTTGAGGCTCATAGCTTGGCTGGTAAGATTCTACAAGCTTGAGGACATGGTTTCGATTTGGATGTTTTGTTATGTAAGCAAGCTGAATAGACAATAATTCAAATGCCTCTTTATATATGTTATATTGTTTTTGTGGGCGATACGTTCATAATGTTAACTGCCTTTATTGTGTAATTTTCATAGACAATTATATTTATATGTTCTAAAATTGCCATGCAGGTACCATGTATATTAGGCATCAATTTGACTGACAAAGATCTTATAGAATTCATTGATCAGGTAACCACAGCATTTCTTGCAGTTCTTTTTTAATAGACATTAAGATGTCTTCATTGTTAATACTTAATTCTTTCTTCTTTTATTGTCATTATTTATGTCATTTGGCTAATATTGCATTATCTGTAGTGTAAGCTCGGTTTACATTTTCCACCTTAACACATTTAGCTCTCAATGTTGGGTTGTTGCATTTGCAGACATTTATTCAAGAGGTTTAGTGATAATGCGTACGTTGATGTGACTTAAAATACGAAGACACCAGCATCTTATCCATGACATCTCAAACAAACTGATTATCAAATTCATGCTTGGTGTTGGATGTCATGCATATGTTGTATCCATGGTTTCTTTGTATTTTCACCATCTTGGGTGCCACATAAGATGTTCGTCATATCAGAGTCGATCATTTTCCAGGATAGTGATTATTAAAACTGAAATATATTGAGTATATCCGTTGTTTCTGAAACTCTCAAATTTGTTGACGCATATTGCCATTATTTGGGAATAATATGGTGTATGGGGTGTACAACTTCAGATTGCCATTAACCTGCATGTGCAACTGATGGATTGTTTTGTTTCTCATCTCAGTATATCCAGTTATAATTGTTACCCCCAAAAAAAATTGTGGTTGTTTTCTAACTTCCTGTGATACTTGAGATGTTTTGTCCACCCTGATTTTATTGTTATTGCAATGTCCAGCTTGTTGAGACAGATGGATCATCAACTCTGCCACCTTCTGTTCTTCGTGTTCTAAACTTCAAAGCCTGCAGAGGTATGCATGCTTTATCTTCTATCTTTGTATATGAACGATGGGAGTTTGGACTCCTGTATTTTGGTGCTTAAAGGAAAAATCCTCATCTCCAAGTTCTGGGTTGTTGTTGTCTGTTAAATAACTGATTTGAATTCTGTTTTCATGAATCAAGGTGCCATCATGTTTGGTGATTCCTTGTTGCCTTCAGAATGTTCTCTCATTGTTGAAGAATTGAAAGCAACACCACTATGCTTCCAGGTAATTTTTATCTGTAAATTGAGCATCATCTGATGAAAACACAGCCTGTATTATGAGTTTCTTAAGAAGTTACGATATCTGGACTGTCTTTACCGTACAGACTAATGACAAACTGTCGTTAGTGTGCTCATGGGCGACCAACTACTGTCCCTGTTCTCAATGTCACAGCCCTTCATGAGCAGTTGGCCAGACTTCAGGTGCAGCAGGATGGCCCAAGTGAGATATGGCATGGACTCAGCCGGCATAAATCCAGCATCAGACTTGCCCAGTTGCGTCTGGATTCTGCGAGAAAATTTCACAACCGATAGCATGCTAGAGGGGCTTTCAAATTGTGGTCTGTATAGTTAAATGCCACCACTCCATTGCTGATTGTAGTACATTATAATAGTATTGCATACAAGCATCATTCATTTGTAAGAATCTAATAAATATATGCCATCTAGTCAACCATTGGTAATGGTAACAAAATTTATTCCCATTTAACCAAGCAGCCATTTTTGCATGCTATCCTGATTCCAGTTGTTGAATATTCCTAATTATTCTGCTTTGTAGAAGAACGTGATGGTGTCCACATCCACATATACACGAGGTCTTTTATTTTGGCTTCATACATGTGCATGAGGTCATGTTGGTTCTTCAGGCATGACCGTGAATGCCTGTCGTAGCTTTTACTTGGGGAGCAGCGACCAACACGGTGTCCAGATTTTGGGAAAAAAAGCTTTTACTTGGGGAGCAGCGACCAACACAGTGTCCAGATTTTGAGAAAAAATTAATTAATTTTAAATTAAGAAATAATTTGAATAATATTTTTATTAATTAAATTAAATTTTATTTTTTAATTTAAATTATAATTTTATTTACAGACGTAACCCAACATCCAAACCATCCATTGCCCTCGCTCAGGTTACAAGCTCACACGACTAAGCTCGGCATCCCTCTCGTCACCTCCTTTACATCTTCCACACTGCCCCAACTTTTCTACTCTCCATCCACCACCATCATCGCCTCACCACCACCACCACACAATTAGGCCAACAAAATCTCGATACCTCTCAAAAATACAAACCTAGATCCCAAACCAATCACATGAAACCCAGAACAAACCCTTAATCTAATCCAATTCGATCGGCGTTGACGTCTTCCAAGAGCAAGCAAAGAACCCAAGGAACCAACCACCAACCCTTCCCTCTTCTTCTTCTTCTTTCCAATCTTCTCTATTTTCCTTCTCTATCCCCACTCACACCAAACATAACACACACATATAGAGGAAGAGGGGCGTTGTGGCTAATCCCTTGATGTGTCCATTGCTGAAGAAGAGCACCTGTAAAAGAAGTCCGCACTGATCGGAGTTATGTCCGATGGAGACTTTTCGATGCTTAAGTCAGTGAAAAATGGTGAATAGTAGATAGAATTTTAAAGAACAGAGTATCAGTCCAGAAGTATCTTACCAATACTGTTCGTTTATCTCTTTTTTATAGATAATCCACTAGTAACCATTTGTAATGATTAGACACATAGATCCCGCTTATTCCAGCATTATGTGATCATGGAATGGATGGTTAAGTTTCTCTGATGATCATAGTACATGACCGTTATACATTTTCTGTGCTGACGATTTCTGGTATGTCGACTTTATGTAGGTAATTATAAAAATCCAAATGAACATCGATCGGTGACTCCGATATATCGACTGGCCATCGATTGTGAAGTTGGTCCAGTCGCTATAGTTGAATTATGTTTGCCTGAGAATTTGGTTGAGAATTATCGACTGTCGGTTGGCTTACTGATCGGTCTATGTCTATTAGGTCAATTAAAAGTCGGACAACGTGTTGTAATTGGGTTGGAACTCATCTTGTAATGTAGCTTTGATGATCCATCGCCCGCAACCAACAGATAGTCGATTAGCTGACTATGAATTGGAGAAGCAAATTGAATTACTCTAACAGTTGCCCCCACTTCTAAGTCCAAGGTGGCCTGATATGTGGATTGACATGTGGCTTGACATGTTGGATGAAGGGGGTTGTCACGCATTATCTCAAACCTCGATTCAGCTATAGATATTAATGATTCCTTCGAAAATAAAGAGTCTCCAACTATTTTGTCACTTCAATAATCATGAGACCATCATTGGGATGTCGATTCGAGAAGACAGTTTGGCACTCGAACGATCCGATCGATTTGATTCTGACTAGTTGATTACCACCATATATCTGAGCGTTATTGGCTTTTAACCGTTCATGCGGATGGAGATGAGGTTGCACGATCTGACGGTAGGTGCGTTGAACTATCTGATCAATGATCGATTTTGATGTAGCTCGTGTCAAAATCTGGGACAGTCTTGATTTGAACAAATTCATCTCAACCGTTGACGGCCCCTATATATATAATATCGCTTTCATTTAGATTTTGTTTCTTTACTTGTTATTCTCTCCTGCAACTGGAGACTTTGTTTTACAATTAAATGCCACCACTCCATTGCTGATTGTAGTGCGTTACAATAATGTTGCATACATGTCACGCCCCGAACCAACACCCGGGTCAGATACGTGATGGCCGCACACTCCTTAGAGCAAGTCCTAAAGAATATGCAAGGTCAAAATAAATCATTATAATCTTAACAACATAATATTTAATTT
>KE504672.1:695331-714693 GCA_000441515.1 Elaeis oleifera | reverse complement strand
CTATAATTCTAGATAACTGAAAACTAATGCTATATTGTATCCAAAAAAAAAACTAATGTTATATGATTCATTGGTTCTTCTGGTCTGGACTTAGATTTGTAATTCGAAATTATCTGCCAACAAATCCTATTTAGTGGGGCAGGATTAGAAAATACATTCCTAAATAAGAGAATATATTTTCTAACTTTGATCATAATAGATAGACGTGAAAGACAACATATGTAACAAGGATAGAGTCTATACATCATGCAATTTTATATAAAATTCACATGATCTTTTAAGTAATTTTTTACTTGCGAAACTTGGAAACTTTTCTAAACCTACTTGGCACCTGTACTCTTCACCTTATTCTTCATTGTGGATCAACTCTGGCTGTCCTCCTTGTCTTACGTGTTTTTTTATTGTTCAAAGTTCTTAAACACAATTGTCCCATACTCTTTAGATTGGGCAGTCCACAATCTTTGATCTTAAAAAAAAAAAATCATTTTTCATCTCCATGTCTCTCCATCACATTACAGTGAATGATACTATGAATTTCTTGAAACAGATTTATTCTTAAATTACCTCTATTCCCAGCGATTTAGGTAACACAATAAAATTATTTGAAATGACTTGCTTTGATTCCTAAATGTGCACACACACACACACACACGCATGCATGCTTGCTTGTGATGTATTATAATTTGCCACTATGATGTCCAGTTCTTGTGAACTTCTATACTGTAGCCTGTAGGATAATCCTTGAATATTTTCACTTACCCAAATGTAGAGAAACATTACTCATATCATGGTGTTTGCTATAATCAAAATGATGTATCGCTCAAGTATCCGTTTCTCACTTGCCCTATAATGAACAACACTTTGTTGCTTTGCTTGATCTACAAAAAGGCTCCTATCAATTTGAAGCTAATATCCTTGCTGTTTCTGTAGGCCGTTGCATTCGTCACAGGTTTGATTATGGAGCCATAATTTTATTAGGTACGATCATTTAAATTTGCTCTGCCTTTTTCTAGCAGCAATGCGACATTGATCAGCAAATATAGGGAGAGGGAGGGAGGGAGGGAGAGGAGAGGGGGGGGGGTTTGGTTGGGTTAACATCATTGTCAAGCAGCTCTCTTCTCCCACTGATTTTTATTCACCATCTTCATGTTTCTAAACATGTGTACTTTGCATGCAGATGAGCGGTATAAGGAAGAGCGGAATCTTGCATACATTTCAAAGTGGATAAGGAATTCAATCAAGCAATACAGCAGCTTTGATGAATCACTAAAGGGATTACGAGACTTTTTCCAAAATGTTGAGGTCTCCTACTTATCATACAATTTTTTGCTTTCCTTACCTTTCAAATGCCTGTGAACTAATTCCTCAGTCTGATCTATTAACAGAGACAGATTGGCCCAAAAGCAAGGAAGCAACTTGTGAGAATGCATTGCAGACAGACTTGCTCATTCCTGAAACTAACAAGGAAGTTTCACGCTCATCAAAGCAAAGCATCTCTGACCAGGGCCTCCCACAGAAAAAAATCAGAAAGCCAAGAAACTCAATCGTCAGAACAGAAGGAAGATGGTTCCTCAAAATACAGTTGCAGTAGCAGAGTCCAGCCAATTGACCAAGGATTCAAGTCCTACAATAGTGGACGATTCCCCTGTCTCCCTCCTAAAAGCTCAATACAGTAGAAAAGTCGAAGCAGCTGGTGAGAGGAATAAGAAACTATTGAACAGCTCCACATCTTGTATTGATTTTGAAAACATCACTCCGGTGTCCTCCAAGTAATCATTTATGCACCAATTAAGTATCGATATTTTCATTCATTCTTTTTGCCTTATGGTGATTTAAGATGAAATCTTGTTCTATTATGCAGATATGCAGACACAATTTCTGTAGAATCATCAGAAACATTTTGCATCAGTCCCTGGCTATTGAAAACACTGTGATAGAGGTTCAAATTGCCAGTCCCAGAGATACATTGGATGGTAAAAGCTCATACTCAACAGCAGCTAATACCTGCAAACAGACACTAGATGGACCATCTTTTTCCCTCTCGACTACAATTACAAACGTAGCAGATACTCCTGAAAAGCCACCATATGCAGATGTCTTCAATTTTGAACAGGATTCATCTTTGAATATGAGCGTAAATTCCCACAGCCAGAAAAGAAGAAGGATTATGTTTTCACAACTGTGTAGATGTACACAAACAGGCCGCTTAAGCTGTTCTGATGCAGAATGCTTGTGCCAGGTTGACCAGGTCAGCAGCAGCTATATATCCAAAGACACTGTTCAAATATCTGAATCTCCTTCAGCAGACAATTGTCCAGGATTCAAGCATCAGAAACTGATCCAAGGAATGTTCACTGAAAATGGTTGTGGCATATCAGCTTTCTCATCTGATCCTCCATCCATGGCAAACATGCTGCGTATCTGTTGTTCAATTTGCAAGAGCCCATTAGGGATCCGTGAGAACAAATTTCTTGTTCCTTGTTTATTGACTTCATCATCAAAGCCTATCTGGCAAATGTTCTGCAACCTAGACCTCCTAGTACCTGTTTGACAGAGAGTCTACCGCAGAGCCCACGGACACGTTTAACTGTTCTAATCTCTGATATTTTTTCTGTTGACCAGCGTATCTTTGACAGGTGCACCAAGGACGGTGCTCCACAACATGATGTTTGGTCTGAAGAAGATGGTTGTGTGTTCAGGATTCTTAGTTGCCCCTTCTGTGTCGTTCCCAACACTCTCGGAGTGCAAGTTATGGCAACTGATGCATCAAACGTTCATCTACTGAACAAGGTAAATCTCATATAACTTGGTGCATGGTTTTCTAATGGAGCGATATGAAAATGAGGATAATTTATTTTGGTTACTTGATATATGCAGGTTTCTTTAATGCTAACCATGTGGATATGACATGTGAGCAAACACCAAAACAAGAGGTATGCTTGTTCTTCTGTACATTTGACATTTCCCCCCTATACTGCCATAATTATCCGTGAGAGATTGTCATGGTTCTACGTGACTAGTGTACTGAAAAAGTAGATGACATAATATGATTTTGCAATGAAAGAAAGTATGTGTGTTTTGTTCCTCTGTCCAGGCGACACCTCCTGTCTGTGCTAGTGTTCCTAGCCGTGGCTCTTCTGTGATCGAGATAGAGAGATATATGTATAATCCTCAGCCTAAGAATTTAACAAAGCAAAGGTTGGCTAGTGATCATATATAGAAATAGCTCTCTATTGTCACCTCTACTTCTGGTAGTGACTAATTTTATCATTTGCTCTACCAAGCAGCTCAGGCTACCTAAAAGGGATCACATCTCATCAGATCATCAAGATGGAGACAGCACATGAGTGCAGGGATGTTTAACCGGGGAATAATTATTCGGCTTCCTGTCAAAGTGCATGATGTGATAACATGAACAAATGCATGTTCATATCATACTCCAAGGGAACCTTCATCAGCGAGACAAGTCATCTTCAGATCAGAAGTTTTGCAGATCGATGGCTTATGCCTAACGTGTCCAAGGATTGTTGGAGCATTCTGGATATGTATCTGTATTCTAGCTTACAGTTAGGCTAATTTGCATGTGTAAGTTTGATCGATCACAATTCATAAGGATACTGTATATAATCCTGGGATGTCACCGGCTTCACTATTTTTTGACGTAAGATTGGGTAATTGAACAAAAAGGTGACTTAAATTGATGGCTCAAATTGCCAAAGAAACCATGGGATTCAATCATATGTGCACAAGTAATGGCAGACATGGTTGTATATTGTCCACAAGTTCCTCGTCCCATTTTTATCTTTTTGGCAAAATCAGCTTGTCTTTCACACCTACATACTAAATGATTGGAGCATGGTTTATGTTGGGATAAATCGATTAACCCGACTCAGGCCAATCGACTCTCAATTCCGATTCGCAGTAGCCGACTGATCGAACATGCGATTCTGATTGAACATCGGCTGAAAAGATAGTACTGACTCTTTATTAATTGATTGAACAAGCTTCATCGACTTATGGTTGGTGATCGATTGGTGTTCGGTTGATGCTGATAAATATCGAATAATTAGGGCTGTCGGTGCAACAGAACTATTAGTCGATGGTCACATTTTCTACCAACGTATGGTCGGTTGATCCGTTCAACACGTCGTAATCATTATGAATGGTTACTCATCGCATATCACGGCGCAATTAGTGGGAACTAATTGCCTACTACGTAATTATGGTCCGATAATTTAGCGCCATAAAATACGGGACCACATCCGACGGTTACAATAACCTCATCTATAAAAAAGGGATCCCTTTCTGACTTAAGCATCGGAGGGTCCCACCAGACACCAATTCGATCTGTGTGGATGCTGTTTTGCAGGTGCTCGTTTTTGACGACAGGCGGCGGGGAGTTGGTTGCAACAGATTGGCGCGCCAAATAGGGGTACAGAGGATCATATTCGCCATGATAAAAATCAGAGCCCAACGTTCGACTGCAACCGGATCGGCGAGTTACTCTTCCCATCGGGAAGAGGTTCTCCCTCCAGTAGCAGAGCCTAGTTCCTCACGTCTTGTGATCATCATGGACATCCAGATCGTTGCACTTGTGCAGCAAATAAATATTCTCGCGGAGGCAGTCAAAAGCTTCCAGCAACAACAAACCCAGCAACAACAGCTGTCGGCGGAGCAACCGATGGCACAGTCAGTACCTTCCAGGTACAGCGACCGTCATCCACGGCGATCACTGTCTCCTTCTCCAGAGCGACCGTCTCGGCTTCTCCGTCGAGACGAGCAAGGACATTCTCGACATTCTCAGTGTGCCCCTCATCGTTCACGGCGTTCCCCCTCTCCTACCCATCTTAATAGTATTAGGAAGGAGAAACAACAGCGAACACCCACCGCTTCTCCTTCAAACTCGTCGGATGGTTCTACCCCCAGAGTTTTCCAACGGCGATTCGATGATTATGAATGCAAATTTCAGGAGATCAATCGTCGACTTGCTCAGCTCCAAGTGGAAGGTCAGAAGTCCTCCAATGACTACGACTTCCATACTGCACAGCCCTTTTCTCACCATATCTTGGACTAACAGATCTCATCTCGGTTCAAGATGCCTCAAGTGGAGCCATACGACAGCTCCACCGATCCGATCGACCACTTTGAGAACTACAAAGCTCTCATGATGATTCAGGGGGCGATCGATACCCTCCTATGCATCGGCTTTCCGATCACTCTTCGAAAAGCTGCTCGAGCCTGATACTCTGGGCTTCAGTCAAAAAGCATATACTCTTTCAGACAACTAGAATATTCTTTTGTGGCTCACTTCAGCACCAGTCGAAAGCCGTTACGAACCTCTGACAGTCTCTTCTCGATCAAGCAAGAAGAGACTGAGACACTTCGGGATTTCGTGGCTCATTTTAATGCGGCCACGCTTGAGGTCAAAGACCTCAATGAAGACATGACTATATTGGCCATGAAAAGAGATCTGAAGGGATCACGATTTACATATTCTCTGGATAAAATTCTTCCTCGGACTTATGCTGAATTTTTGGAGCGTGCATACAAGTATATGCGCGCAGACGAAGGAGCTTCTGACCATCACCAAACAGAGGGCAAGGGTCAGAAGAAAAGAACAAAAGAAGGATGGAGCTCCGACCGAATCAAGTCGGCCACCTTCCAATAAGCAAGTTTCGCCCCGACGACGAAGTCCAAAGCCGAGTTATGACAGGTATGACTCCTATACTCCCTTTTCTGCTCTCCGTGCGTAGATCCTCATGAAGATCGAAGGAGCAGAATATTTACGACATCCTCCGCCAATGAAAACACCATTGAGGAGCCACGATCGGAAGAAGTATTGTCGGTTCCATCGTGATCACGATCACGATACCGAACAATATATTCAACTTAGGGATGAGATAGAAGCCCTGATCCGACGAGACTACCTCGAAAAATACTGGAGAGACCCGTTGACCCAACCTCCTATTGATCGACGACCTCAGCTCCAAGCTGAAGCTGTAAATAATCAACCGACTGCAGGGGTGATCAACATGATCTCCAGACGATCGAGCTGGGGGGCAACTTTCGAAGAAGAGTCGGCAAAATGAAGACGACTCAATAGTATAATAACTTTTTCGGAAGAGGATGTTCGGAGAATTCAGACTCTTCATGATGATACTGTTGTTGTCTCAGCAATAATAGCAAATCATGATGTAAAAAAAATCCTTGTAGATAATGAAAGTTCAACTGATGTTTGTTTTATTCGACTTTCTCTTGAATGTGACTACCGACTGATCAACTTAGGAGAGTCTCGACGCCATTGATCGGCTTCACAGGAGATGCTGTCACAATGGAAGGAGAAATCTCTCTCCCCTTAACTGCTGGGACCGAACCACAACAGAGCACCGTTTTCATAACGTTCATGGTAGTTCGAGTACCTTTGGCTTATAACGTCATACTCGGACGATTTGAACTTAATGCTCTAAGAGCAATGGTTTCAACATATCATTTATTAGTCTGATTTCTGATGAAAAATGGGATCGGAGAAATACGTAGAGATCAACAACTTATCCGACGTTGCTTCCTTATCTCCACTCAAAATAATAAACCTGAAGACTCTCTGTCTGTCGATAAATTAGACCAAAGAAAAATCAGGAGATGGGTGAACCAGCTGAACAACTAGTTCCTATCCCGTTAAGAGAAGAACGAGAAAACGGTCCAAATTGGATCGCAATTGCCCGACTTAGAGCGGCAACAATTAATAAAAATACTCAGAGCCAACGTCGATATTTTTGCTTGGTCGGCCATTGACATGCCCGGGATCCCTTCAGAAGTAATAACTCACTGACTTAACATTAATCCGAACATTAAGCCGGTGAGATAGAAGAAACAACCTTTTGCCCCTGAAAGATAAAAGGTCATTGATGAAGAAGTCGACAAGCTCCTCGCAGCAGGCTTCATCAGAGAGGCTACATATCTCGATTGGCTCGTCAATATGGTGATGGTGAGAAAAGCTAATGAAAAGTGAAGAATCTGCATCGATTATACTGATCTGAACGAAGCTTGTCCGAAGGACAGCTTTCCATTGTCGAAAATTGATCAACTGGTTGATGTGACTTTTGGCCATCGACTTTTGAGTTTCATGGATGCTTGCGTCAGGTATAATCAGATCCGAATAGCACCAGAAGACGAAGAGCATATAGCTTTTGTAACCGACAAAGACATATACGCTACAGAGTAATGTCTTTCGGTCTGAAAATATCGGAGCTACCTATCAACGGCTCGTCAATAAGATCTTCGAGGCACAGATCGGACGAAATATGGAAGTATATGTGGATGACATACTGGTGAAGAGTCTCTAAACTTCATATCATATTCGAGACCTGGAGGAAGCCTTTGGCACGCTTCGACGATATCAGATGAAGTTAAATCCGACCAAGTGTGCGTTCGGAGTAATCTCTAAGAAATTCTTCAAATTTTTTATTTCACAACGAAGAATCGAGGCTAATCCCGAAAAGATAAAAGCCATCATCGACATGAAACATCCGAGTTCAAAGAAAGAGATACAGCAACTCAACGGAAGGATCGCCACACTCAGTCGATTCATTTCTAGGTCGGTCGAGAGATGCTTGCCATTTTTTAAGATTTTTCGACAAACGAAGGACTTCTCATGGTCGGATGAATGCCGACAGTCCTTCAAAATTTAAAAAATACTTGGCTTCTCCACCTTTGCTTACAAAATTGAAGGTCGGAGAGACACTGTATCTCTACTTGGTGACTTCAATAGAGGCGGTTAGTTCAGTGCTCGTTCAGGAGGATGAAAATCGAATACATCGACCGATCTACTACACCAGTAAAGTACTCCACAATATCGAAGTCCGATATTCAAAAGCAGAGAAAATAATCTACGCTCTAATCATATCGGCACAATGACTTCGTCCGTACTTCCAAGCACATCCATTGTGGTCCTGACAGATCAGCCATTGAAGGCGATCTTACATCGGCCTGATACATTGGGTCGGATGGTGAAGTGGCAGTAAAGCTTGGCAAATTCGACATACAATATTGCCCACGACCGTCCATAAAAGTGCAAGTTCTAACTGACTTTATCGCAGAATATACAATATTCGACAATAAGCCAGAAGATACAGATGATAATGCAATAAAGCAAGTTATGACTCCAGAACCCGACCTAGGGTCGATTTGGGTGTTACACATCGATGGAGCATCTAACGCACAAGATAGTGGAGCCGGCCTCATACTCACAAATTCTGAAGGGATAGTCATTGAATACGTCCTTCGGTTCAACTTTAAAGCTTTGAATAATCAAATCGAATATGAAGCACTTCTAGCCGGTTTGAAGATAGCCAAAGAGCTTAAGATCGATAGTCTGAAGGTCTTCACCGACTCACAACTGATTGCTGGACAGGTTAAGAGTAAATTTGAAGTCCGAGATCCTATTATGATGAAGTACCTTCAGAAGGTGAAAGATCTTACCGTGAGCTTGAAATATTTCAAGATCTTTCACATACCCAGAACTGAAAATACTCGGACCGACATACTTTCGCGATTGGCAACTACCGCTTTCAACTCATTGGGTCGGACATTCATTGAATGCCTCGAACAACCAAACATCGACAGGTCGAGAAAGTATTGCAGCTCACTACCGAACCAAGCTGGATGGATCCGATCGTCCGATACTTAACCGACGGGGTCCTTCCTGCAAACCCCTCGGAAGCTAAGCGACTCCAATGGACGGCCTCTCAATATGTGATGATGGATGGTCATCTCTACAAAAGATCGTTCTTCCTTCCCTTGCTAAAGTGTTTAGGACCTACAGACGCCGACTATGCGCTTAAAGAAGTACACGAAGAGATTTGTGAAAATCACTCGGAGGATAAATCTCTGGCACATAAAGTCCTGCGACAAAATTTTATTGACCCACCATGAAAAAAGATGCAGCTGAACTCGTTCGAAGATGTGAACGATATCAAAAGTATGTAAATATACAACATCAATCGGCTAGTCAACTGACATCGATTGTAGCATCATGGCTCTTCGCACAATGGGGGATCGACATACTTGGTCCTTTTTTCTGGCATCTGATCAGAAAAATTCATAGTGATTGCCATCGACTACTTTACCGAATGGATAGAAATCGAACCTCTGACGTAAATCACTGAAAGCAAGATGAAAGACTTCATTCAGAAATCCATCATCTACAGATTTGGTTTACTGCACACCATCATTACCGACAATGGTCGATAATTTGACAATCAAAATTTTAGAAAATTCTGTGCAAAGTTTCATATCACACACGACTCACGTCAGTCAGCCATCCATAGTCGAATAGAGAGGTGGAGGTAACCAACCGAACAATCTTACATGGGCTCAAGATCCGACTGAATAGAGTTAAAAGCCTCTGGTGGAAGAACTATATCCGATCCTATGGGCGTATCGAACGACTCCCCGCATACCGACTGGAGAATCCTCCTTCAATTTAGCTTATGGGATAGAAGCAATGATTCCGCTCGAGATCAGACTATCATCGACCAGGATGGAACAATACAGTGAGCCGAGTAATTTCGAATGTTGGAGAGCCGACTTAGATCTCCTTCCAGAACTCTGACATCAGGCCCAAGTCCGCATGGCTACATATCGGCAAAGAATAGCCCGATACTATAATGCCAGGGTTAAGCCGAAGGTCTTTCGACCAGGAGATTTAGTCTTGAGAAAAGCGAAAATTTCAAAACCCTTGGATCAAGGAAAGCTGTCTCCAAATTGGGAAGGACCTTACAAAATATCCGAGATACTCAGACCGGATGCCTATCGGCTAGAAATCCTTGATGGGTCGGCAATTCCTCGAACATGAAATGTCGATAATCTGAAGATGTATTACCAGTAAAGTCATTCATGTACACACTACTTGGAATGCAATATAAAATTTCAGAATCGTGAGTCTTAGTCAATTCCTATCAACTTCTGGCTATATGTCGGCTTTTACTGAAAAAGCTGAACAATCAACGAAAACTGACATCCCGACTGCGATCTTAGACCGACATCAAATATAAAGGCTTTCCACTATAAAAGCCGACCATGGTCGAAAGACCAATACGCTGACTCCGTCGTAAGTTGAACAAATATCAAAACGATCAAAATCAGATTGAAATTATACCGACATGGCTACAGCCAGTCGAAGGATATTCGGCTTGCCACCGATTATCAAATGACCCGATGTACAAACCCGACCAAGCATCGGATATTGGATATTCGACTTACCATCATTATCCTAATTATTAAGTACGTCAAAGACTATGCGACTAACAGATACTCTACAAGTTCTACTGAATGATCGGATCACTGATTAACATTCGGTAGCTACTTTACATTGCAGACTTAACATTCCACACAAACAGTTTAAACTTGGAAGAAAAATGTCTTTCATTCATGATCAAAAAGAAGTTACAAAATTGGACCGAAGCCCAGTTACAAGCATCTGACTAGACAAAGGAAAAAAAACAAAACACACCGACTAATCTTTGTCGCCGTCCCTGTTCCTTATTTCGGAGTAGATTTGGCGGCTCGATCAAGAGGCACAGTCGGTGTCCCATTCTGAGTCGGTGCGGCTTCTTCTTCGACATCTCTCTCTTTTGACCCAGGAGGAACGATGCTGTTTAAGTTCAGGTTCGGGTATAATTTTTCGATCGCATTTCGATCATCTTCGTACCCGACATAATATGAAGTGAAGCCATTTTTGAGGATCTCTTCTTTGTATTCTTTCGAACCTCGAAAGTCCTCGATCGCCCGATTCAATGCCTCCCTCAACGACTCTGCTTCTGCCTTCGCCAAGTCAGCATCGGCTCATGCGGAGGTCGACTCCTCTTCGGCCAGTGCCAGCTTTTCTAGGCTGGCCCGATGACGATCACGCTCGGCTTCGAGTTCTTCGATGCATCCATCTCATTCCCATTGAAGCCGATGAATAAATGCTTCTTACTCTTAATCTGCGACTCAAGAGCCAAGATAGCCTCGCGAGCCAATTAAGTTCAGCCTCCGAAGATGCTAAGTCGTCAGTCAGGCGGGAAACCTCCTCTTGAAGCTTGGCTTCCCGCTCCACTGCCGACTTTAGTTGTTCAAATGTAGCTGCTTTCTCAGCTTCGACGGCTGCCACCTTATCCATCCACGACTTGCGGATGTCGTCAAACTTCAAGTAGCCAGCCTCCAAATCAATCATGTCGTGGATCAATTGCAGACAGAAGATAAATCGATTAAAAAAAGAAAAAAAAGAAGAGAATTACCCGATCACTGTTGCATAGAAGGATGAGAGCATCTCGGCCACCGACTGCTTCTTCCGACGCTCTCGATCAGTCGGAAGAAGGGTGACTCGGCACAGTCGCCTAGCCAACATCGGATTGGCCAGGGCCGATTCGTCACCCGGCACTTGAAAGTTGAAGTAAATTGTGCGGCCCTCCGACATCGCATCTTCCGCCAAAGTCATCGGGGCTTTTCCTCGGTCCCCTGTCAGCGGCCCTATGGTTGAAAGAGAGGGGGAGCTTGAGCTCAACTGCACCCAACCGAAAGAGCGACTGGCTCAACAGCAAATTGTTGGGTTCTCTTGCCTTAACCGAACCTCTTCAATAGAGGGAACTACCGACGGTGCTTCGGTAGTTTCCTAGCCGCCCTATCTTTGGACGGTGCAGTAGGGAGCGCTGTCTGAGCTGACAGCGCCAGAACCGGCTCAAGAGCCGATGTAGTCGGAGCATCGGGCCCCTCAGTCGGCATCAAAGCAGTAACTGGAGCTGGAGTCGGAGTTGCCCTCCGAGCTTGCGCCGAAGCCTGACGCCTCTTCGACGATCGCGAAGATCCAACCTCGGACGCTGCTCTCTTCCTAGCCACGTGTTGACGAATGTCGGCATCAGACACTCGCACCCTCAGCTGCATGGCTGCAATTACGACAAGAGTTAGTATCACTCAAAAGATAAGTGAAGTCAAAAATAACCGACTATACTATACCTAAACAGACGACCGAACTAAGGCCAGCGTCATAAAGGGCCTGTTCGATCACAAGCTCCTTCTGCACCGGGACCGCCATGTCCTTCAGCTTGTGGAAGTCCTCTCGATCGCCGACCTCCACTCGACTATTGTCGTTGGGATCGGTTCATGGATCACCCCAACGAGAAAGAAAATCCTAAGGAAAAGTGGAAGAAGCAAAGAAAACTGATTCTTCTATCCATGAATGGACGATGGAAGACCGATAATGAAGGAAAGACCTTTGCAGGAGTTGAAGAACCACCACCCTCGGGCCTTAGGATGGGGTCGGAGTACGAAGAAACTCGAAAAAGAGAAGGACGAGATTTGATCGGCAGCATCCGACACAACAAGGCAAAGCTAATAATCAGTCGGACCGAGTTCGGTGCCAGTTGAGCTGGACAAAGACTATAATAATCTAAAATATTTCGAACGAACTTCGAAATCAGAAATCGAAAATCTGCTCGAAGATCTTCGACATAGAAGGCCACCTGGCCCGAAGAAGGGCTATTCACCCAACCATCGACCTCAGAGACGAAAAGTCGATACTGCTCCGGGATATGATACTGCTCTCGAAGCTGCTCAATATTCGACTCCGAAAGTGAAGAAGCCTCCACCTCCGCACCTGACTGGGGTTCGTCAGTCGGATTCTCCGACTGACCATCCCGAAAAGAAAAGTCCTAGCCATAAGGAAGAAAACCCTAAAGACTCAAAAGGAGGGAGAACTCAAGAACAGACAACTAAACCTGAAAAGGATGGGAACGCTGAGGCAATCGTCCGGCAAAGTTTTCACACCAGAAAAGATAAATTGGAAAGTAGAAATTTGGTTGAAGGCGACCCTTTATATATAGGGGTCCTCAACGGACGAGATAAAAGCGGTCAAACTAAGGACTCACCAGATGACGACACGTGGCAACATCTGGACCAACCATCGATCGGACGGATCGATGCACCTGTTCCAGATCAAGCCACATCATCTTTATCTGCGTGAATAGCTTTGACCCAATAACATTCAGACACGTGGCAAATATCTATTCGTCAGAATCAAACCGTCCGATGCCGGTTCGTCTTCCCGAAATGACATCTGACACCGACAACTGACACCGAATCGTCCCGTCGATGTGGCGGTTTAAAGACGACAAAGCAGCTAATCATCCGTATCCCGGAGAAGATGGCTGCAGAATCAAAGTTTGACATGACAGACAGTAACTCCCTTCGTCCAATGTGATTAACCACATGGCAATATACATACCAACCACCATTTAGACTTGAGAGTAGGAGGCAACTATTGGGATAAACCGACCGACCTCGACTCAGGCCAACCGACTCCCAACTCTGACTCGATAATAGCCGACCGACCGAACATACGACTCCGACTGAACATCGACAGAAAAGATAGTACCGACTCTTCATCAACCGATTGAACAAGCTTCACCGATTTATGGTCGGTGACCGATTGGTGTTCGACTGATGCTGATAAATATCGAACAACTAGGACTGTCGGTGCAACAGAACTATCAACCGACGGCCACACCTTCTACCGACGTATGATCGACTGATCCGCTCAACACGCCGTAATCGTTACGAATGGTTACCCACCGCATATCACGATGCAATTAGTGAAAACTAATTGCCCACTACGTGATTATGACCTGATAATTTAGCACCATAAAATACGAGACCACATCCGACGGTTACAATAACCTTACCTATAAAAAGGAGATAAGTGAACAGCACTTGAGGGCCACTTTTGGTCAGAGCCCTGCTATTCTAAACATTCAAAATATTGTTCACCAACTTTCTTCTCTGACTTAAACATCGGAGAGTTTCTGTCGGACACCAATCCAATCTGTGTGAATGCTATTTTGCAGATGCTCATTTTCGATGACAGGCTGTGGAGAGTTGGCCGCAACAGTTTACTTGTGGCATTGCATCCAACCCGTTGTTTCGAAATTTATGTAGCAGAGCACTTTGTCTAAGGATTGTAATTCCCAAATAGTATGGATTAGAGGATCAGAGTGGCAACTGAAAATTTCTCCAAATGGTTGCCACTTACATGCAGATTAAAGGATCAACAAATAGTTTGGAAAACAAAGTGGCAACTGAAAATTTCTTCAAAGACTAAAATTTTCCATGGAAGGCTGGAAATGAAATACTTCTGGTAAGCAGAGCAGCAGAGAATAAAAAATGACTGATTGCACAAATCTTAACAATGCATCTTTCGCCAACGAGATCCGCATTAAAAGAATTAGGAACCTATTTAACGTATGCCAAACAGTCATATATTCAGAATCTTAAAGACACATTTACAAATTGTAGGAAACACCATTATGTGAGGACCATATACCACAACTCTCCAAACAAGTTTCAGCAGACCCTTGAAAATTGTCAGTGTGACACTATGATCAGCGAAACCTAAACTAGAATGTTACCCAATCAAGTCGTAGCTCTCGCTTTGTCGATATGGACTAAAACTTCCAGGAATCTCCATTTTTCCAATCAAGTGGTCAATTCCTGCAATAACAAGAATCACTGAGAAGCCTGACAAGATAAATGGTGGAGTGTAAAAGGAACTAATTAGATCCAACATACTTGGTTCTGATAGAGCATTCTCATAGAAAGACATTTGGCCTAAACTGCCAGAAGACCTTGAACTGTCATTTGATGCATACATGCCATGTCTTAAATTGGGCTCTGGATCCACAGAATGCACATCAGAGTTCATTTGTGTACCATGGATGGAGAGAGCACCCGCTCTGGGCAGGTTTTCATGGGTATGTTTCTCTGACTTAGGTTCTTTTCATTTGGGGACTCATCATCTGCCTCTACTTCAGACTCTGTACTATTTGGTAATTGAGCAGTCTGCTTCCGCTTTGATCGTGCCCTTCTATTCTGGAACCAGTTATAGACATTTGTTTCAGAGATCTGACCATGCTGTGACAGTTCAAGAGTTATCTCTTTTATCTTTTGCTTGCTGGGAGTCCCATTGCCTTGATCAAAATGCTCTCGAGAATTTGTAGCTGCATGGGTGTTGGAGTCCAGCGCTGCCTTGCAGTGATTTTATGACCTCCAGGAGTCATCAGAGGATCACAGTAAAGGCTCCCCAGTCTCATTCCTAAAACAGCAAATAAACGAGAATAGTCAATGGAAATCAAAAAAAATTCCTAAGGAAACATCATCCTGATAAATTCACAATAGTAGATATCAAATTTTGAAGCCTATCAGATTATGGAAGTAGGAGCATTGTTAAAGTCGAAGTCGAGGCTAAAATTGCTTGTAATTTCTTAAGGAAACAAAGTAGCAAAATATAAGCAGCAAACATACTTCTGCATATGTTTCATGAACACCATCTTTATGGCTGATCTACTCTTACAGCCAAGTAGAATGAAGTAATTTCATCCATGCAAAGAACATTGAAGGACCTGGTTAATTTTACTCAGTTGCCTATGAGATGATATTTGACAAGTGTGGAAGACCGAGGCTGATGGTTTGAGTTATTAACTGCTGAATTCATTGTCCAGCAGAACTTCTAAGCCATTGTAAAAAAAGAATAGAAGTAAGGATGTGTCTTGCAATCCATTGTGATAGACATCATGATCTTCTATCCAACATGTTAGAAGTAGCTATTCAAGAAACAGTCCTGGATACTTTGAATCGAAGAGATAAGAGCAAGCAATTACCGATGCATCCAGGCATTCAGGCAGATGCAAATGGTAATTCAGAACTTTGGATTGCAGAGGGTAAAAGAGTAAAGAGGTAGAGACTATTGATGTATAGCACCATGTCAGGTTTAGTGTACTGCAATAATCTTTATATGGATTTTCATATTCCTCTAGCAAATTCTGTTTTTTTGTTGTTTCAGGCACCTTTACACTGCCAGGATAGAACAGAAAACATGTAAGAGAATCACACACACACACACACACAAAATGCGCTGATACAAGTCATTCTTGGATAGTGCTGCATTACATCGGAGGTATTCTAAAGATGAGAGATATTTAATATCTCAACAAACTGAATTTTAAACATCAACCCTATGTAAATTTTAAACCATGACAACAAATAAAGTTACTTGTAAAGGCTTGCTTAGACGACAGGACAAGAATCAAATGCAAATATAATAACTCATGCAAAAGAAATTTCAGAGAGAATCAGACATCCAAATTGCTTGCTTCACCTTGTAAGTATAGAATAACCAATCTTCATCCTACCAACTTGCACATACAATAGCACGTGCCATGATACAATTGAGTTTTTCAAAAGGATTAGTTTACTCAATATATACTATCACTGTGGTCTTCAAGTAGGTATATGCTTTCAACCAAGATGGGTGATCAAAAACTACCATCCATCTCACATCAATGCAGCCCTTGTGTCGGCATACACAGTTAAGACACATTTTGGAAGAAGATAGATAATCCACATCATCAAAATTGAAAAGATTGCCAAGCTTTTAATTAGTCATAAAGCAAACCAGTTCTAAACGGAATTCCATTGGCAAGAAATGTTGGATGATTTGGCAGAGCTCTTTTCTATCAAAAAGAAAAGAAGAAAAAAAAAGAATAGATTTTGGCAGAGCCCTATTACCCCGTTTGCATACTAAAAGGTGAAACTACCATCTTGAGCTCTTTCATTCTCACGCTTAGGTTCTCCTTCTTAGCAGTTCATTTTCTTTGTCTGAGACCTCCTACCAATCTTTTGGCATATAACAACCTTGTTGAACATTTGAATGTAGCAAGAGTTTCATTCTTATGTTAATTTTAAATTGATAGCTATAAATTGGTAGCATCTTTCATTGTTCTCCAACAGAACCATTGTTTCATGATAGCAACAAAACTGTATCCATGATATTGCCAGCTACCTCACCTCAGTCTCGCTGTAAGCATCTGTTTGTCCTTGAATATCTCATTTTTAAGATATCCAAGCACTGGTTCCCTGTGGTGCCCTAGAGTTTAGATATAACAAGGTCAACATCTGACAATTAGACAATTTTTGAAGGTGGTGGTACCAAAAGAAGTAAAAAAGCAAAATATATAAGTGAAAAGTTAAAGAAAAACCAAAGAACTACAGTCACATCACTCAGATGTACATTGGCTTCTCTAATAATAACGCGGCTTCAAACATGGTGGTAGGAAAAGAGGTAAAGAGGAAACATGTGACGACCTGTGTGGGTGTGTTTAGTCTCATATTGATTATGCAAATGGTAGATCCTCGGTACTTATACCAAGTTTAGGAATCCAAACCATACCTTCTGGGTAGTCTTTTTTGGATGAGGTCTTAGGATGTCATAAAGCATACATTGGTTAACAGGTCAAGGAAAAAAAAAAAACTAACAGTCACAAAACTCAGATGCACAGTGGCTTCTCTAGAAACAGAGCCCACAAAATGAAGAGTATGTATATCAGTATTCAGAACATAACTTACATCTAGACCAACAATTAGCATGAAGAACTACAATATCACTGACATAACAAATTCCTAAATAGATCCAATTATGTGGAAGCAACATCCGTAGCAACTCTCATTTCATCATTTCCTAATTTAATTGATTTGTCAAGATTAAAAGGTACAATTAAAATCCCATATATATAAGGAAATCACCTATCTACAGAAAACCAAGATCAACACATCCGCATTATCTTCTAGGGAAGTAATCTGGATGACTAAAACTTAATTTTTTAAGGACAATTAAGAAAATAAAATTATCACTAGGAATAATACCATAAACATGTTACAGTACTCACTTCTTGATCTCTGATAATGCCTACTGAATAACAATTCCATCTGTTGGGATATACCGACCGACCCCGACCGACGCCGACTCACCGACCGATCCGACCGACGCCGACTCACCGACTGACCACCGACGCCGACTCACCGACTCATCGACTGACCACCGACGCCGACTCACCGACGACGCCGACTCATCCTCGGGATGGTCCGACCAACGACGACCGACCCGACCGATGGACAGACGACCCCGACGACAACTGCCGACAATGCTTGGCCGAAGCTATATCGACCGAACAGTCCAACACTGTTCCCGACCGACCGAACGGCGGTACCTATACTACTGACTCTATGACGAGGGTGGCAGCCGACGCCCGACTTCCGTAAGGCACCCGATCGGCTGACGGTGCTTCCGGGTCATCACCCGACGCCTCGACGACCGAATACCGACACATAGTCAGCCAACTCGTCCAAAAGACGTATAGCCGAGTGAGCAGTTGACCTGCCAAGGACATGCTGTACGACTGCCAGGGGGGCGCTGATCTGCCAAGGGCGTGGGGCATTGTCCTGCCAAGGACACGAATTAATTTCAAGGACCTGTCAGCCCGTCAACGACATGGCAACCCCGGTGATTTGACAACTCTCCAGTTGTCTACATCATCGACGGCGGGACCATACCGCCTCCTACTATAAAACGGGATAAAGCAACAGCTCAAAGGGCTTCTCTCCCTCTCCCTCTCTCTCTCTCAATCGTGGAGTCCCCTGGTTCCTCTCTACTGTTGCCTAGTCTCCTCTCTGACTTGACCTTCGGAAGGTCCCCGCCAGAGGCATCTCCGGTCAGTGTGGCTTTCTTGCAGGTGCTCGTTCCCGACGACCAGACGAGGCGACGAGGGGATTGGCCGCAACACCATCTTTGTCAAAAATCCAAAGGCCATGAAAGAACCAGTGATGGATGTTAAAAATGCACATGATTCCTTCAAAAATTGACCATGCCACCTTATGAGTTGATATCAAACACCTCTGCCTCAGACCAAACAGAACCACACCCAAGCCAACAAACCTATCCTATCTATTAGCAACAAAACTTCACAGAAAGGAGACAGAAAAAATTCCAAAGGTGGATATTAATGTAGAAATATGGGAAGTAGAGGCATTCACTTAAGAAAATACCCACAAAGCAATCATCAATTTTACTTTCTGAACCCAGATTTCTGACAAAGGAGCAGCCAATGTTCAGATAGCCACTATGTCCTCCAATGCACCATTCCTCTGTATATATCTTTACTAACCTAAACTTGCAGATCATTTGATTAGCTCATCCAATTACAACGACTAAATAGCCACTAAAGGATGCACAAACTGGATAGCAAATCTTTATAAATAGTAAAGAGCCCTGACCTCATTAATAAATGTACGGTTACATTTATATCAGGCCCAAAAGGAAGCCCACCTACAAGTATATATCAAGTAAATGCACAGAATTTTATAGTACAAGCATCATCAATAAATGCTATCGCTGAAACACTTGTACTGCATCTTACAAAATCACTGAATTTCATAAACAGAATAGAAATAAATGAGCCCTGGGTTCCACCCAAAACTCAAAAAATCATCCATAACCAAGGG
>KE504672.1:674944-693487 GCA_000441515.1 Elaeis oleifera | reverse complement strand
AATGGGAATAAGAGTCCTATCTTTTATGAGAAAAAAATCCATATAGGAAATGAAAAAGTCTAATTACCACCGGTTAAGAACTGAAATGATTTTATTTTTTCAAAAATAACCTTAAATTTTTAGATAGATTGTGATAATTTTTTTTTTATTAAAGATATAATAGCTATTATATATAACTTTCTCAAAAAATAGATACTTAATCAATGTGCTACTCTAAAATATATCACTTTTTCATGAAAAATTGAACATATTAAAACTATTTTCCCAGGCATATATATACCCAGACACTAATTTATCAAAAAAATATATTCTACTTAGAAACATTAATTTCACGAACCAAACAAATCCTAAGTACATGGATTCTATAATGATATAGTAAGGCTTTCATACCCTTCTAAATATATATGATTGGATCATAAAAATATGATCCTCGACATACTTGGTTTAATCATGTCAAAAATATAAGGTCCAAGCAGATGCTACTTTTATGGATGTCATTCTGATTTTTCTAAACATCTATTCTTTTATGTTCCTATTCGAAGACAATATGGCACCAAATTTTCAAAGCCGCTCACCTCCCGGATGAAGTTCAAGATTTCTGGCACTTTTGGAAAGATCAATATGTTGTCAAGGAAGCTTGGAAATGTACTTGCACCTTATAAATTGCAATTGCACTTTGGTGCATTTGGATAGAGTACAACAACAGGATTTTTCGAAGTGAAGCCTTTTGCCAACATGCTCTGATGAACAAGATCATTTTCTTCATGGCGACTGGACAAGGAACTTGGAAGATGCTCAGATTGTCATGCTATACTCTAAGCTTTCTTCTACAGCAATATTAGCTTACACAGATGATTGGAAAATCATCCGTCGAGAATGTAAGGCTGAAAACCTATATCCACAAGCTCTGAAATCTGTAAACAACTGTCGCACTCCTCCGTTTCTGTTGGGAAGAAACAAGCTTTCTCAGCTTGATCCTCCACCATCTTGTAAATACTCCTCCATAAAAATTATTAATAAATCATGGATGGTTTACCTCCATTTCATCAAAAAAAAAAAATCATGTCAAAATGTACGTAATATCAAAATGATTGTCATACTTGCGCTTAGACTTCTATCACCCATGTTTTGCACAAATTTTGCACAAAGGAAACGTTGCTCTCATCTCCCCACTGTGTTCTCCAAAGACCATCTACCTTTATGATTTGTATCATAATGCATCATCCATACAACAGTTCTAGAATTGGACCAGCAAAACCAGGAAAACCTAAACTGTAGAACAGAAGCTGGGAAGCCTTGTAGATTGAATTTACAGGCTCTGTTCTTTTCCATTTTTCACCCTCCTCATCAGGATAAGCTTTGCCACCTTTATACTGCACCTTGCAACAGTCAAAGAAATAACAGAGTCGCTATGCTAATAGATAGAGAAGTTTCTCTTGTACTATTTAAATTATCTCATGCGCCCTTTGTCCCTATCACCATTTTCTAATTATATAGTAGATTGCATGAAGACAACTTAGTTCATTATTTAAGACCATTATAGTGACTATAATCATTGTTGCATCTGTCTAATGCTACAAAATGTCAAGGCTTTTCCACCAGCTATCATTGAACCAGCATCCTTCTCCAGTACCATGTGCACGAAGTGTCTGCAAAGGTCTGTCAAAAGGTTCGGCCCCATTTTCTTTGCAATTAATTGAATAAGTTCCAATATGCCTCGCAACCTAACTGCTAGCTTTGGTAGGCCCATGTTCCTGCGCTCTATTGACCTCCAAAGTCTGTAGGCTTTTGGTCTCCCCCATTCCACCCTAGAGACAAAGGGGAGACAAATTAAGAGTGGACTGCATGTGGCTCTCTGCCTAATCTTGTTTAGGGTTGTGGATTTTAAAATTACCTATCTTTTATTCATTAGATTCTGTTGGAATGTCATTGGGCAGTAGACATGCGTACAGTTCAATGTTTCAATTTTCAACCACCCTAGAGTATGTTATCATATTTTAGTCGCATAACTCCAACAAAGTTTGGCTTGTCTCTTCTTTGAGAAATATTTAGATTTTGAGGCTCCATGGAGAAGCTCGAGTAAAATGCAAAATATCATGAAAGAAATTTATTTATTTTAGAACGATAATTTTAGCCGATCTATCGGATATCCTATCAAAATTAACTGGGACAGATTTTATTCGATCCGATCAGAACCCAAAGCAAGTATAAAGTTTAGAAAAATATCCAAAACTGATTTGGATCGAGTACGGATAATAGTATGCTTCGTCCCAAATCTGATATGATATAATCCTAATTAAAATCTAATATTTATATAATAAATTCCTTATCCAATCCAATCCTATTTAATCCGATCCAATTCACACCTATTTAATCCGATCCTCTTTGATGCGTATATGAGTATGAAATTTTTAATTATGGGATGGATATAGCTATTGAGTGACTTGACCATATCTAATCTACTATCATCCCTACTTGCATTACACTATAATGATCAACGTTTGTCTCATTTGCGAGAGAAACATATTTGGTCGCCTTTTACCGTCCTCAAAAATTATACTCCACACTATATGCACTGCTTAGTCATACATATAGTCAATTACAGCCATCGATTTCTATAAAGATGTACTGAGATGAGCGTTTGATAAATGAAATCCATAGAGATAAGTTGTTGTAATTGGTTGCATGCATGGCTATGTAGTGCAGATAGTATAAAGTATAATTTCTCTACCATCTCTTGCAATGTAAATTGTCATCCATATCTAATGCACCATTTTACAAATAACCAATTTTATTATTTTTATGAGAACTCGTACAAGCATGTATTTAGTCCTACATACGTTATTTGCTGAAAGATCCTGAATACTTATACAAGATCAAGGAATCCAAATAATACTTTTTGGCTAGTCTTTTTCGATGAGATTCTAAATTGCTGCAAATGGTATCAAAACGAACCTAGTATATAACTCATGTGGACCACGGGACTACAGTAGATTTATTGGGCTGACCACGGGCCGGTCGTGATGTTTATGAATAGATGCATGAATTTGGACTCTTAGCTTGGCGAGGACATTAGGACTTAAATAGAGAAAATATATGAAAATCCGTATGGATGTGTATTTAGTCCCATATAGATTATCCATTGAAAAGATCTTGAATACTTATGCAAGATCAAAGAATCCAAATAACCCCTTATAGGTAGTCTTTTTGGATGAGACCTTAGGTTGTTGCAGTTCTCTTTCTCTTTGCGCCCCAGGATCCTCTCTAATTTCTCCCAAAGCATAAATATATAGATTATTGTTTTGTCTGCCTTGATTTTATCCAGCAAGAGCTAAGGAACGACATCAGCCATATTGTTTTATGCCTACCTAACCAAAGAGTTTGCTGTAATACATTATACACCCTACTCTGGCCTCATAGATTTGGCCGCCATGTCAACACAATGGTAGATATGCATGGACTTATCTCAATTTTTCAAAGTAGCATGTTTTCTCAATTCGATTAACCTAGAATTTGCCCAATTTTGTATTATTCCCATGAGCGATGCTATGGTGGCATGGAGCGTTACACATCATGTAATTTTTTTTTTCCTCCGGGTAAACTTCCGTATTTTCTACTCTCATTTGTTTTGACTCGGCAAACGGACCGTAGTTTCGTCTCTCCCATTAATGCTTTGCGGATCCCTCACCAGTAGCCTGGAGTCACGACAGTTTGGCCCCCATAAAGTTAGACTTAGACCCAGTCTTATTCCACGGAAGGTGAGGGAACTTTTTAAAGTCATGCCACAAGAGAAAGGGCATCATGTCACTTGACTTCTTACGTGTTTGTGGGTTCACCTTTTGAAATTTGTACCCCGAGCAGTCGCTCTTCTGGTGCTCGACCTGGTCCCACTGTTGAAACTAATCTCTTTGATTGCGGTTGCAGGGTAAAATTTTGGGAGAACAAGCAAAAATTACTCAGGTAAGTTTAAAAGAATAGAGCTATTCCATGGAATAAGAGGTTTGCATGGTTGGTTGGATGGATAAGATTGAGATTTCATTCTATAATGGTATTGTTTGGTGGATGGAATAAATTAAGGGAATAAATAACAATTTTCTTGATAAATTAGATAAATTTCTGTTGTATACATAAAATTGGGCATTAGTCCGTCATATCAAGGAACGGGAAGCTAAGGATGAGAGAAAGAGAGGGTTTGAGAAAATTAGGGATCTAAAACTTCTAAGTTTAAATGGCTAACCTTCGAGAAGTCTAGGCACTGGATCAACATATCGACGATCATTAGAGATCTAAGATGGATTCCATACAAACAAGGCAGCAGCGACACAAGAGACAATGATGAGGTCTTCGAAGATCGAATCTCCCAACCTATAAAGATGATGAATTGGTCTGTTAGCAAGTCTGATTGGTTTTGTCAATTGGAAGGGACTTGGCAGGGTTAGAAAACTAGCATGGGAGCAACAAAATAGGGAAAAGGGGTGAGCTCATGGGAGAGGAGGTTCTATAGAGGAGGGGCAAAGAAGAAAATTAGACAAAATAACTAGGGATCAAAAAAGGCATAGCCATTCCATTCTCTATGAAATTTCTTATTGTTATTGGTAAGGAATATGGTACATGTCAGGGTGTGGGCTATTTTGGCCTCCTACAAAAGGAGTTTAGCAGGAATAGGTCGGCATAAGTCTCCCATTCCACCTTTTCGTCTGCCGAACTTAGCCTTGTTTGGTAGGTCCACCTGCAAATATTGTACCGTACTAAACACAGTGGGGATGCAATAGCCTGCATGAATGTGACACATCAACAAGTTTCAAATCTAAGGGTGGTTTGATTCTATGCAAGGAAATTAGGATTTAACTTGACCTACATGACATGTTATTGCAAGATATTCTCAAGTGTAATTATTGGGGAGGCAAACAAATGTCTTTTAAGTAATGGAGGATGGCAGAGTACCAACTCACATTGTTGATAAAGTCATCAAGTCATTGGAAGGATTGAGTCCCACTCATTCGTTTAGGCCATATTCCTCCTCTTCTGATTCCAAAAATGATGGTAATGGAGAATGGAATGGGTTAATTGCTTTCTCTCTCATATAAACACATGCACTCATCTGCACACTAGGTATTACTCTAGTTGATTGCAACAAATCTGCCCTAGTTAAACTCAAGTTCTGCCTTATCAAAGATGGTGTTCGACTTTTTTTCTTTTTCAAATTTTTTAAATAATGTAGGATCATACTCAACTTGGTGTAAGCTCAACATGCTAGGTCGACTCATTAACATCCTTTGATGGAAGGATATGAATTTGATCGAATGCCAGAGAAAATAACAGGGGACTTTGAGATTATCAAAGTCACCATCATGTCTCTTTTGCATGAATAGACTTGCAATAACAAAGAAACCACTATGCACTGGCTTAAATCATGAAATAGAATTACTCCTTTAGCACACCATCATGCAGCATATCTGGACCAGCAATTACAATAGAAGAAAAATGCTCATGAAACTAGTTGTTTTAAGTCAAAACCATGTTGTTGAAAATGGTAGTACAACATCAAAGGTTACAATTCTGGATTCCATGGAGTAGTTTTAACAGCTCATAGGATAGCATCCACAAGAACCATGCTCATCATGGGCCCCATGTCACATGAAAAGATGGAAAAGAAAACCACCTGTGCTTAAAGACGATCAGGTTCCAACCCAATCCATCACCTTCGGTGCAGTGGTGGTCAACCAAATCAGACAACAACTGCACCATGTGCGGCATGTGGGCTCGGCGAGGCCACGACACGTGGCCGCCAAAACAACAGTAATTATACACTAAGGGGCATGTAACCCTATCTGAACCATATAAAATTAATTAAACTATCACTTTTGATCGAATTAAAGGGGGCTTGCTACAAAGAGCTCCGACAGGCCATGTGCGGCGGCACCGTCTCCACCGGCTCGAATTGGGTCAGGTGTATGTGGTCTATGCCACGAGGTGAATTATAATTAAATTCAACTCGTTAAGCTAATGACACGAGTAGCTGCCATGTTCTTTTTAGTGGCTAGTGAGGGAATGGCCATTGGCCTATGAATACTATTTGACCTTAGTTAATATATTGATGCTAGGTTAGATTTCTAGCTAGGTGTTGAAGTAAGTTGGTAGACCGGGATTCGACTCATAGCCGACCCAATACATATATGTACTTAGGGCCTAGCTTGATCCAATATAAATTGACCTGATTTGATGTGGCAAAAGTTAGGTCGAGAATCTAAATCTAGTCCCAAAAATCTTAGGTTAGATGGAAAATTGAAAGCCAGTTTGCATTTGATCAAAAAGACAATATGGATTGGATCTAGGTCAAATTGGACAAGGATAACCCATTACCTAACTGGGTTGAGCTTTGCTTTGTTGGTTGTTGCTTTGTGAAGCTGGGGGCTTTGGTTCTTTGTGTGTGTTGCGGGGAATGTGATATGTTTGTTGTTTAGTATTTTTCAGGAAAGCCTTGTTATCTTTTGTATGGTAATCAATAGATAAATACTCAGGATAATATTGTGATTTCTTTCTCAAATTAAAAATATTGAAAATTTTTCTTTAGAATCCATTAAGAAAACTGTCTAGAATCCATTAAGAAAACTGTCTAAAGGAAATTATAGGGTAACCAACATAAAAAGGTATGACTACCAAACAGCCAAACAAGTACTCAGATTGAAGTGAGAACATGAATCATCAGTATTGGATATCAAAATTATGTAATCTGAACATGTCAACATATGGTTATCTGGATCCCTTGTGAATAACTAACAGCAGTAAAGCTATATTAAATTATATTATCTGAAGTTCAAGTCATTCATAATATTTTAAAAAAAAATTGCATGGACTCTCTTCCTATAAACTGATTGCAGCTTGACTTAAAAAAGACCATGGCAGTGTCATAAAGAAAAAGGGACCATTACTTGTCCACCATCTAGATGGTTGGCGGGCTCAACCATGTATATTTTGTGGATAGCATGGGACCTCACACCCTGAAATTAAATGATCTTTTGCCTTGATGGCAAACCTAACATTATATTGGATTAGAGAAAAAGAGTTGAATCTATACTCGGCTAAAATAGTTTGGTAAACGAACAACCTTACGATTGCTTGTTGAAAAGCCCAACCCAAACAATGTTGTGGGCAATGAAACGCAGCCATTAGCTCAAAGATTAGCTAATTCTTTCAAAAAGGTAACCCTCAGCTAATTCTGTTTGTGTTAAAAAAAGGATTCTCTCAGGCACTTATATGCTATCAGCCAACTAGTACTTCAGGTTTGATCAGATTTTGTGCTTTCAAAAGCCACAAATATGTAGGTTAACCTTCATTAAGTTTGCAAGGAATTCTAAAATGTTCCTTGCCTTCAAGATGATTGCAGAATTTGAAATGCAAAAATGAATGAGATATGGTAATAATCATTTGATCCCGTGCGTCGCACATGATTCATTAAGGTTGTCGGCGGGCATAAGAGACGTTGTGGCCTTTCGAGCCTCACCTAATAAAAATTAAGAATGACTCATAATCAACTTCACACATGGGATGTGGGTCTCACCTAAACCAAGAGGAGAAGACCAAGATCAATAGGAAATAGAAGGGTACCTAATTTTAGTCTGGTTAGTATATTTTAGGGCAAGCTGCATACCCAAATCATCAATTACAATGCATGTTCGGAGATGATCAATTGCGTCGATTATATTATACACTCCCGAGTGAAGACATAAGACTGACTTAAAGCATATTTTCTATCAGAATAATGCATATGCATGCATTCCACTAAGCTAAGTGGGTTGGTGCTGTATGTTAGCAATTTAGAATTGATACGTCTCTTATTTCTTTGACCAAGCGCTACACAATGATGGCCTGATAATACCATTGCCAGAAACCAACACTATTTTTTCTCTAAAATCAGACAACTCATATCATTCTATAGTTCATGAGTTGTAGCACCTGTTCTTGTCTTCAACAATTAATCAGAAATGAACCAAGTCCTCCCTGTTGTCTTTGGAATATGGATTAAATATACGAATGTATCCAAAAGTACATTACCAACTCTATATTGGAATGCGATACCATGCTACTAAAGTCATCAGCCATTTAAACAGCCTAGTGAAAGAGGGGGAACAAGGAAAAAGGTTCATGGATTGCACGACTGAGATAGTTGAGAGATTTCCAAGATCTATTCAATCAAAAAGAACCAAAGTTACTATTATACACTTAAACAAATCGCTTCCAAGATCTACTTTTTGAAGTGTGTCCGGGTTTAAAGATCAGAGCTAAACAAAGATTTGGTGCGACAGAAGTTCAGGATAAAAGATCAGAAAAATAGGGTGATTATGATAGTGATTGGGAAGTATGAAAACTTATCCAAAGGTCACAAGTTTCTAGTGATAAATCCGTAATTTCTTGTATGGTCATAAGGAAATTCACCTTAACAAGTTTCCAAATGAAGGAAAAGAAAGGGAAAAAAAAATTATATCAGGCTAGTGAGTGTGCCACGAGTTAGAAAGTAGCGAGCTAGGTTTGGTTTCAAAACCTCGATATTAAGAAGCTTGTTGTCATGTAATCAACTGTGACAGACAAATAACAACAGCCACCGATAGAGGAGATACTCCAGTAGTTTTAAACAACTAAAACAACAGCAGAAGAGTTTCCATGCTACAGATTTGTGGTGGAGTACATGGTACAAACTTCAAAGCAAATGATCACTAATGCACAAGCCCCACTCTTCCCATCTAACTCCACAAACCTCTAAAAACTGAAAAAGAAATGGAAGGGGCAAGCTAGAGGGGGCCATGGCAGGACAAGTTCTTGATAGTATGAGGTTTCATGTTGTATGTGAACTATGAAAAATTTTCAAGAAAGTGGAGTATTTTCAAGAAGAAAAGATGGATTTTCATCAAATATGTCATGAAAAAGGGCAACAAAAAAAAAGAACGACAAAAGAAAAGAATGACAAACAGACCATACCTGGGAAATCTAAGTGCAATCCCCCTAATATTCAAGAGTAAAGAAGACAGTTCCATTGGTAATAACAATTTTGTCCACCTTGCCTAAACGAAGCAAATCAATTATCTCATATCATTATTGAGTGCTGATTATGTCAAATAAATAAAAAATAGGGTTAATAGTATTCTACACATCATGTATCCTTTTGTCAAGCACTGATAACTCACTTGTCGTTTACATTCAGGGATACACAAATTCTCACCAACATTTCATACATTAATCATGTCTCATAGGCCACATAAGCACACAGTGCTTCAACTCCACATCCCCCAACCATCAATGCATAGATGAACATGATTTCATGGAGAGAACTACCTTGTTCGACAAGCCACTAGAAGCACATATCCTGCACAAATCATCAATTAATTCCCTTAAAATCAACAACTCAATCTCTCTTTCTACAACATCGATGTCCTCACACAACATAGTAGACCAAGTAGTCGTCCTTACATCCCGTGCCACCATACCATCTATAGTGTGTGGTTCCTCCATTGGAGGATTTGTATGTATCTGGATTTGATGCCACAGGTCATCCAACAACCTTTTCCCCTGTGGCACCTCAGCAGGATCTTGCACCCATTCCTTGAACCTGGAGCTGTTCATTGGAATCCCTAGCACACTTGGCAATGCCTCATTGACTAAATCAAATAGCATTTTTTTTCCTATATTGTTATCACCATAATGTAGGAGAGAAGCCCCATTATCCACCTTCCCATATTTACTGTAAGCTTCTTCCACTTGCTCAAACACCTTATCAGAGATTGGGTTTATCACAGAATCCCATCTTGAAAATGCTTGATCAAAGGGCTTTCCATTATACAAACCAACAGCAACAAGGATATCTTTTAAATAAGCCTTATCCTTACTTTCTATCTCAAGTGTTTCATCATCATAAGGTTGTTCCTTTGTCGCCGCTGCTTCAGATTCATAATTCTCAACTTGCTCTGAAAGACTTAGCTCTGGCAAACATAGAACATAAAAAAAGTCACAAACAAATGCATCATAAGAATTGACATGTTCTTTTTGTGACAAAGCATGAAAGCAAGAAACATATCTCAAGTAAGGAATTTGATCCACAAGGATACGTAATTTTAGTGATATGTAATTTTAATAAGAAAGCAAATCAACATACATCATACCGTACCAAATTGGGCGGTATGGGATGTACCGCACCATACCGGTTTAGTATTGGCATGCGGTATGGGAGCGTACCGACACTAGGCACACCGAATCAGCCCTTGTACCAGGTGCATCGATACAATAACAGGATAGCACCGATACAAGGCCAGATATTGAGAGGCATGCCTTGCAACAAATAGTGTTTTCTCATTTCCAGTCCCATTAAATTCATACAGCATACTCTCCATTCAATGTTATTTATTCTCTTCTGGCAAGCAGTAAAATGTGAACTGTTGAATAAAACATCTGTGAAAAGAAATAACAGATTCGAAGAAATATGGAATCTTTGGTAGCATTTTTAGTCACTGTATCTTAAGGACCAAAATACATTTGCCTTCATGCAGGTTCAAACTACAGGCTTGGAACATATTCCAAACTTCAAGCAGATAAGAGGACTTTAATGATGAGAAACATTTAGTAAAAATCCATGCATACATGTTATTTATCTCAACAAGTGTGAAGCCACTGGAAGGTTGACATTGAAATAATCAATGATCATGTTAGTATATCAAGAATGCTGACTTCATTTGACAATGTCCTTTGTTTGAGAGTGAGTTTCCAAAAGCATGCCAAATGCATAGGAACATGAAACAAAAATATTGCAAGTTTTCATGCAGGCACGCGAGGAATACTGTCAGGGCATTAATCAAATATTATGATCTTTCCTACCTGGAAGCTTACAGCTTATATCTCCAGAGTTGCATGGAGAAGGGTGATATTCAATAAGAGGAACCTCCAGTGGGGATACTGGACTTGGACTATTTGGCCGACAAAATTCATCATGCAAACTGCTAGATGTGGATGCGGGACTTGGTGGCACCTCAGTAGAGTTATCCTGAGACCAAAATATTTAATGAGGGAAAAGATAAGAACAGCACCAGCTTGTTACCTCATATAGCTTATAGCAGAATAGATTAATTTGATCATATAGCTTGCCTGTGCAATGCCAGGATACGAGATAGCTGAGGGTTCAGTTGTAACAGCATTCACGGCATCAAATTCACTTGCATTTGATTCCTTCAACAACTGGGTCTTCTTCCCAAACAACTTACCTTTAAGAATGATATTCTGTTTCAAATTTGAAACTCTGCCTTTGAGATTGAAACCATCTTTCCTGTTTCTCCTCACTTCAGCTGAAGTATGTTCAGACACTTCATGCTTCCTACGGATCTGTGCACCAGTCAGTATATGCTGGTCCTCCAGGAGAAGCTTCCCAAAAGCAGTCCCAGATGCTGGAGCAGATAAAGATCTAATAAGGTTTCGTGATGACACTGCTTCAGCATCAAATGCCATGCTGTTTCTTGTTCATGTCTAGATATAGGTTCATGAACAGCTTGCCTGTCTTCATAATAATCCATATACCTGTCCATCTTTGAAAATCAGGCATTGATTGTAGTCTTGCCTTGTCTTTAACCAACAGGAAGCTCCTGACCTTCCATTATTAGTCACAGGTTTCTCTAAATCAATTTCATTTTCAGGATATTCTTCAATCTCTCTGATAGGAGTTTCCTTGTATCTCTTTTGATGAATTCCGATGAATCTGGTCCGTTGTTTAGAACTTCACTTTTATATGATCTCGTTGATTCTGACCGCTTTAGTGTTGTCCTATTGTCTCTAGTTACACTTTCTCTTATTTGTTTCGCTATATCACGAGCAATTTGTTTTGTGTCAGTTGACCGTTCATTAGATAGCACTTCAGTACCACTCCCTCTGATTGTAGTATTAGTTCTAGCCTTCCCTTGCATTTCATATCTAAGCCTTCCTTTACCTCTTCAAGAAAATCTTCTATACTGCAATCCTTGTCCAACATTGCAGATGAGCCAACCCATGACTCATCAAAGCCCTCATTTATTTCAGAAGCAGGCTTCAAAATCACTATCCTTGTCGGTGAACAAGATATCTCCTGTTTTCCTTCAATCCTAGCTACTGCGAAGCATTCAAAGTCCTTCATTTTTGCTCCATTTCTAGTAACCATGTCATCCTTTATTTTAATCTGATGGTGTTGCCTCATAAATCTGCAGTTTGGTAGAGCGATTCCTTGTGGTGTAGCCATCTTTAATTTATCTGTTAAAACAACCTCAGTGTATTCCACAGGCTTTTTCTGGGCTGAATTTCTCTTAGTTTCCAGATATCTTGCCGTTTTTCTTTGTGTAGATTTTCCTGTGCAAGGAAGTGATCATCCTTGCCTTCTGAAAGGTTACGTTCCAGTTGAAGGGCCCCTGTATGTTCCCACAGCTTGGATGCTTGCCATGCCTCGAATTCTTTCTTAAATTTCTGCAGCAGCTCCTCTTGGGGGTGTTCGCGTAGATGTGGTTTTGGCAGTCTGAGGCATTTGGTGATTTGGCTACAATCTTGCTTATTGCCAAATGGAAGCAATCTTTGAGTGGTTTGTTTGAAGGGAGCTGAACTGGGATAAGTATGGTAAGTGGAACTACTTTCCATGGGCTTCTTTCTTTCTACATGATTTCTAAAATTATCTATTTTCCACTCCTTGGCATGGATTTTGGGATTCATATCTGTTGGTATGGTGTCCATGCCCATCAAACGGGCAACAACACTCGGGCATTCTGTCTATGATTTCTTCGGTGAGACATCTCCTGATCGATCAACTTCTTCATAGGGGTCCCCTTACAACTGTAATTCATTTTTGTGGAGTGCTGCTTCACCTGACAGGAATACTGATATTCCAAGGTATCTAAGTTAATAAGACTAGTTTGTTCTTAAAGAAATGAAATCTGTACATAAAATATATTTGACTATGAAAACCAATTATAGAAGAATTTCCTTGTAAAATAAAGAAAACATAAAAAGGGTTTGGAATAAAATATTTTTCGCAGCTACTAAGAAGCATCAAGGCACCTAACTAGCAGGATTCCTAATTACTCCTCTTGAAATATCACCATCCTCAAAAGGCATAAACTTAGACCATAGCCATGAAGCATGGGAGCAGAGTGATATTCAGAAATAAATTTCATTATATAGCACTAACAATCCTACAATATCGATCAATTATATAAAATTTACAAGAACAACTGGATGTCCAGAAAATGACAGAAAATTATTGCATTATGATAAATACCAAATGTATTCCGTCAAGTGTCCAAAAAAAAAAGGCAAGATGATATGGTGATATATACCAGTGGCAAAATTTACTAGCTCATTTGGATGTCTAACTAATTTATACCAACAAAAGCCTTTAAAAGAAGGTCTCTTCATATTATTACACCATATTCATCAAAGAATAAACAGATTCTGTAATCAGCTCATACTATTTTTCAATTTGTTTGATCAAAAAAAAGCATCCGACATATAACAAGCAGACAAGCCTACTTTTAAATGGTAAATCTGAGCCATGGGCTAGTGCCAAAGTTCTTGCATGTGACTATCATGCAAGGAAAACCTTGAAAGTGATAAATCAAATTGTACAGGGGATAATTATTTCCATTTGCCAGAACATGTGCAACTTTTGAGAAACTGAAGGAAAAGTTTTTTCAGAATATTGATAGGCAGCTTCTTCTAATTTCAGGATTCAACAGCTTACCGGAATATTCTCATGAATGACATGATTAATTCGAGATACTTCAGTAGGCAACTCTAAGCTATTCCGAGGAGCTTCAAAACCTACAAAAAATGCAAATAACTATTAGAACATTTTGAAGCTGAGAGAATAAACACCAATCATCATAGACAGTCATAGGAGAACATGTCATAAACATGACATCAACAAGTATGTGTTTACTATGAAATTATCTTTTTAATTCAATCAGAATTCATCATAACAGCATTAACGTCAACGTACAAATGCACTTAATTAAATGAATTTGCTAGTTGCAGTCCTCACCATCACCATATCTCCTATGTGCAAACTTCCGAGATGTGCCAGCCTGATTGAAATCAAAAATTTGTGATATGCCCCCATGGAGCCTGGATGCTATCCAAATAGGCTGATCAAGTTCTCAACCATTAACCCTGAATATTGCCAAAGGGTTAGATGATAACCTGAAAGAAAAAATTGGGTTTTAAGAAAGATATAATCAGGGAACAATCATAAATCAGTCATTAAAGAACTTGAAATCTTAAATTAAGCTTCCACAATTATCAAGGTTCGTCTTTGGTTGTTGAATCATACAATGAATAATTAGGATAAAACTACTTGCAGTGATTGCTAGGTGCTCAAATTTCTGCAAGAATTCATATTAACAAGGATAGCTTTGAACAAGTTTATAAATTTTCAGAAAGAATATTCCTTCATTTAATATGAAAATCAATCAAAACATTAAGATTGATGACAAAAGTGAGATCAATGAATAAATATTTCCAGAATTCTTTTATTCAAAGGAAACTTGCAACTCAAAAGAATGGAAAGCCAGTGACTCGGCTTATTGTTATTTCTCAGACATCAGTTATGCTCAAAAAGCAACGAACCAATCGACAAAAGCTTAGAGAGATACAGACAGGAGAGTTATCCACAATACAAGTACGATGAAGTCAGAATGATTGCCTACTCTCTTGCTTAATCTCAAGAATATGATGAGGACGGGCACCAAAGGCAACGAATTGAATGACAAATACTGTGAAGCATAATAAGGCAATCCATCCGTTGCTCTTATAACAATCACCTGATTCAAACGAGAATTAAAAGTTCTGCTGCTTAATCCAACATGAGGCTCCCAAAACACAAATCAATCATTGAAACCATTTATGAGAAATGGAACCACAAGATTTTTCCCAAACTCTCATGATTAAATCCATTCCTTCCTTAATAAAAGATAGTTGGGAGATTTCAACAATCATTATCTTAACAACTTGAAAATTCCATGCAAGCAATCAACAATGATAGAGCTAACAAAGAAATTCAAGAATTTGATGACTCTTGCACTAAAAAAGGATGAAGAAACAAAAAAAAAGGAAATCTTTGAACTATAAGTCTATAACTATAACAGAGACATACAAACCAAAGAAACACATAATCTTGAGAGACAAAATTTAGCACCGCAAACTTTAGAATGGGAAAAACAACACCAAATGTTCCTTTTTTCTTCAATGGTCGAACCTTTATCACCAGAAGGAGAATTCCTTGCCAGCTCTGCCTTGGTTCCTGAGAGAGATTGTGAAGAAGGGAAGCGGAGGAGAGAGCCAGGGCTTCTTCTGGCTTGAAACCCGAGAGCCGGTGGCAATGCTGAACTTTTTGAAGAAGAATCCATGCGAAGTGAGGGATTAAAACAAAGAATGCGAAAAAGAGAATCGGCTGTAAAAAAACTTCGGTTTTCACTTTTTTTATTCCTCTCCAATCTTAACTCCGGCCTTTTAACCTTCCCTGTGATGAGGATATGCTGAGAAAATGGAAACGAAACGGAAAATCGATTCCCTCAATACTAAAAAAGCATGGGAATTGGGAGTAAAGTAGGAATAAAGCCTCCTACGATTTTATACCCACCAAGCAGATAAAAATAGAATTAACAAATGACATTGGTAACGATACCCCCTTTTTTTTGCAAATCCAAATTTTCGACAATATCTACGTGTTTAACAATGATATGAGATTTGTACTATTATGATGATTGCAAATTTTTTTTTATTTTTATTTTATATAATACAATTAAGAAAAAGATCAGCCAAATAGAAATACAAAATTATTATTCAAAGAGAAATAACAAACACTGTTCTGCTTGTTGTTATTCTCTCACCAAATAAGACTGAATCAGTCGCATCCGTTTCCATGATATGATTTTCTTTTTCAATTAGTAAACTAAGGTCCAGCTCACTTACGCGGGAGAGGGGGTTGGTTGATTGTTGCTTTTTCCTCGCCGAGTCTTTCCATTTGGCGCCATTTTTATATATCAAGTTCCATTGTCTGTGTCTATATTATAAAAACTGGGTTTCATCTAAGTTTTGCTGGAGGTGTGTTATGCTTGCTCCCAAGACCAATGATGATTCTGCATTTATTCTATCCAAAAAACAATAGTTGTTGATTCGATACTTGTACTGCTGTGTTTCATGTATTCCGTCGTGTAAGATCTTTTGAATAAATAATGATGGATTTGCATGAAAAGGGAGATATATCTTGCATTGTGTATTGAAACTTTCCATCTATGATACATGGAGCATGCCTTTTGATAATGTATAAGCAAAATTGTTTAGAAGAGATAAATTGCAAATACAAGTGTGATCTATCCAATCTACATAGCAGAATTAACATTAGAGGTGGAATGAATTGGCAGAAAAGATGCATGAGTTGTCGTGCGTTGAATATGTGTCAAACAGTTTATATTTATATTTGGTCCCCGCACATGTCTTTTGATATGTAAAGGATAAAAAGTTGTGACCTCAACACTGCACATCCATATTGCCTCTTTCCAAAATGTATTGGTGTTTTAACTATACCAAGTAGATCCAATTGTCCAAATTAGTTCACAAGACCATGCTCTCCTTTTAAGAAGTGGTTATAAATAAAATTACGAGTTATAAATTAAGTTTTTTTTTTTTTTTTTGGGTAAGAACAAGTTATAAAATAAGTTGCGAAACAAGAGCAATTCTAGTAATGATTATCACCACCAATAATTTCTAAATGGCCAATTTTGATCCCATATAGAACTAAATAAATGCTGAATTAGGGTGTGGTTATGGGCAATGAAGATATAAATTTTAAGTAGGCCTAATATGATGATCAATCCTATACGCACTCTTGTAGACAAAACTAGCAATCATAATTTTTGCTTATGAAAGAAGGGGAAGCAACAGATTGGATGGCATCATATATTGCTGATCACACGGAATCTATATTGTAGTTGGCAGTGACAAATATCCCTTCTAAGTGGTCATTTATCTGCTTTAGAAGGGAAAAGAAGAAGAAGAAGAAGAAGAAGAAGAAGAAGAAGAAGAAGGGGAAGCAATGGTGCGTAATCTGTTTACTAGCTTGGGTTCCAAGTTCAGAAAACAGGACGGATGAGGCTCCTGGGTGCTACACTACTCGAACCTTCCACGTTCTCTGCGCTTGGGAGAAAATAAAGGACTGAGATTTTTTTTAGCTGTTGTGGAGTGCCAGAAAGGCCAGCTTGTTAATTGAGAACCCCAGTCCAAGACGGCAGATTTTTTTTTTTAAAGGTTCATTTTGGCAAGAAAGAATTTGTCAAATACTAAGCTTGGCCAGTAGGATGCTAGCCAAACTATTTATTATTAAAAATAACTATGCCATTGTAAATATGTATGTTTCATGACCTAATGTTTTGTTTTTAGTTGATTTATGGCCTTCATTAAGTAGCTGTTGTAAGCTGTTACAGAGTTTATAATAGTTGCTCAAATAACCTTTTTCTTCAAAAAAGATAACAGTAGATAACATGGTTTTGCTGTTCCATAAAAGCTTCAAACTTTTAATTAAAACTGATGTATCTAAGTGGCCTGCAACAAGAATAGAACTTTGACTATCTACTCATAATGTTGATGACTAAGTTACACAAATCTTGATGTTTGTGTTGTCACGTTTGCCTTCCACTGCATATAATTTAGATGGTTAGGAAGCTTTGATCAGCCTAGTGGGCTTTGAAATCCATCCCTGCCCTTATGTCCAAAGAACCTGTCATTAAGACAGGTATGGAAGAATTAAAAAAAAAAATGAAACCCAGCTATGAAAGGCTACAAAAAAAAAAAAAACCTTCGGTAAAGATTAACAAGAAGGGGTCCATAAGTTAATATAATGGAGTCGGCTATCTCTATGATCAAAAGTGTACATATAAAGCCCAATTTCTTTCCAAGGCTTTTAAAAGTCTTTTAGGTAGCTGTGGCCCATGGGTCAGGCTAGAACAAGAAGAATGGCCTTGACTATTAGAGGGTAGAATCACTTTAGAAAGAGAAAGGAACCCATGCAGGGGGCCTTTGTATCACATGGTAGGGACATGGTGCAAGAACTTTGCTTTGTTAGCAACTTATCATAAGCAGTAGCAAATTAAGAAAGAACACACCAGCCAAGTTTGATACCCATGGAGTCCAACCTCTCTTTATTAAATGAAGTTCTCCACACTGACCTTTTGATGACCACTTGAGACTGTGAAGGAGTAGATCTTATCTTGTGCTCAAAAAATCTGAAGCAAGGTTTTTGTGTGTTGTAAAGGATGGTTGGGAGGAGTGCAGCCTATTGGCAATGTGCATCTCATCAAGGGACCTCTCTGTTTGATCATTTTTTTGCCTCCTATCTCAGAACCTTCAACTCTAATGATTTTCAGAGAAAGTAGTCACCATGTGACTGTTAGCTAAAGCTTCATGAGGTCTGGAACTCTCTTTGGGGTCCAAAAGAAACCTCTCTCTCTCTCCCTCTCTCTCTCTCTCTCTCTCTCTCTCTCTCTCTCTCTCTCT
>KE504672.1:647752-667860 GCA_000441515.1 Elaeis oleifera | reverse complement strand
TATATATATATATATATATATATAATTGATGCAAATATCAACCTGTTCTTATTGTAAGCGGCCATGTTCTTGGTGTACTCGGTCTTGTACTTGTTTGCCTTGGCCACATATGGAGCCTTATCCTGGAATTTTACGAAATCCAACAAATAGATTCAATGAGAAAAGGTACTCAGGAAAAAAAAAAAATAACCGATCTAATATAGAGATCGATCAGAGTGGAATTTTTTTGGGGGAAAAGTGCTCACAGCATCAGACATGGATTTCCACTTATCACCTCCAGCTTTGCCAACCTAATATTTCAAAATCGAACAAATAAAAGAAATTCGAGAAAACAGAATTAAATTAAGAAGCGGAGAGATCTAGAGAAGAGAGAAAGATAACGGATTTAGTACTTACCACGGACACCAGCTTGTTATTAGGGTTCTTCTCCTTGAACTGCTTCCTGAACTCCTCCCTGTAGTCAAAAAACCAAGAGAAGCATCAGAAGATAAATTCCAGAAGCAGATCTAGACCTAGAAAAAGACAAAAATAAATAATAAATCGGAGCTCACATGAAGACAAAGAAGGCGCTGGGCGGCCTCTTTGGCTTGTTCGGGTCCTTCCCAGCCTTCGCCTTCTTCGCCGTCTTCTTCGCCTTCTCCGTCCCCCTCCTCTTCGTCGAAAGCCTGGAAAATAAAACGAACCATCTCAGATCTCGAAACCCTAGATCAAAAACCCTAGAAAATAAGATCGAAATCGATGAGGCAAGAGGAACAAACTTGGAATCGGCCTTCTTCGACGTGTCAGCCTTCGACTTCCCCTTTCATGGCGAAATCTGCAAGAAATTCGATCAGATCCGTGAGAAATCGTCGGAAACAAGCTCAGAATCGACAGAAATCGCTGGAGAAAGCGACGCAACAGGCGTGCTTACCTTAGGGTTAGGGTTTCGTCCAACGAGGGCAGAAAAGGAAACGACGAAGAGAGAGAGAGATGTCGTTCTGAGTGGAGAAGGGATGAGGTGGTAGAGAAGTAGGCGAGGGGATAAGAAGGGGAGAGGAGGAAGCGGGGCGAGGGCGTGGGGGAAATTAAAATCCAATGGACTGAGGGCGAAACGATTTGGGAGTTTGGGCGGGATTTGAAATCTTTTCGCCACATCACCGATCCGTGTGATCCCCTCCCATTCGCCCGCTCTTGCTTTCCCTCCTCTCTGTGCTTTTATCCCAGCCTTCGGCGTCCCTTTGTATACCAGGATCGGAACGAGATGGAGCCACGTGTCCAACGTCCCACCTGAGCCCCGATAGATTTCCACCGCGTGTTGGCTTCTGTTTGGAAACATTACAAAATTCTCCCTGTGGATAACTCTTGATTCTGGCCGTTGATCTGTGAAGGGAACATTGCGTGGCGGCGGTAGATGGGTGGTACTGTGGGCATCGTTCGGTGGTCCTGATGCGTGTGGGTGTGTGGTCTGGATCCGGTGCGGCTTCTGTTCGGATTCCAAGCGTAATCCTCTGGAGTCTTCACATTTGATCTGCTTATATTGATATTTTCATGTCAGCCAGAAGTGCCACCATCATCCTCCAATTTCGATAGCCTTGCTTCGGAATGCAGACTTACCCAATTTCACCTATGCAGACAGACCCTTTTATCCTTAATGTTTCTGGAAAATTTTGTCCAATTTGGGCTAGTTATTGAATCATTGATGTTGGATATGAATGGAAGATTCACGAAAAGAGGTGAACAATGGAACAAATAGATGAAAAGATTATACACCGATAAAACTAGAGCTTAGCAATGGATCACGATTCAAACAGTAGATGGATGCTATAGTTGTTAGCTCTTTTCTTTTTTCAACATTCAGATACCATTTTGATTATTATTTGATGATTTGTATAAGCCTATAAAATATATTTACTGCTAAAAGATGAGCTGAATTGATTATAAAAGGCATACATTTCATGTGGTAATGTGAAAATTAATATAGAAGAACACGAGTCCGCCATCTGAGAGACTTTGAGAGGTTCTGGTGGATCAAAGGATGCCACCTACTTGTGTTGGTTATGGTGGATCAAGAATGCCACCTATTTGAGCCGGCAAACTCGTCAAAGGTTTAGATTTAAATGCCACCTTTATTTATCCTCTATTTATTATCAAAAATAGATTAGAGGAAGAATGAATGGATGAAAAAAAAGATTAGATAGATCTTCCATTTATCCTTGATGGATCTCTCAATTATCTTCCTGATAAAATATAGAAGGATGGATGGGAATGATTCGCTCATTTATTGACACAGATAGAAGAAAAGAAAGGATAGATGATATTTGATAATATTTATTCTCTGAAAAAAAATATTATTGTTAACAATTTATTACACTTATCTGTATTATAGAAATAGAGTGATATATAAACTTAACATTTTATAATTAAAACTTATATTAAAATATATAAATATTTAATTTTAATTTAATCTAATAAATAATTATATATTGGTAAAACTATTAATATATTAATTATATAGATAATCAATCAATTTATAATTCAATTTAAATTGTTAATTAATTCCATACACATAGTTAACTATAAATAATGAATGTAGATAAAAAAAGATAATTTTAATTATTTATATGTAATTATGAAAATTATGTGATAAAATTAAAATAATTAGTAATAAATTTAATATTGTAGAGTGAATAGTATAAATAATATATATATGTAATGAATAAAAAATATGACTAAATGTTGGAGCCATATAGAAAGTTGATAAGAGGTGGTTCCAACTAAAAGTTTATAAAAGATAATTTTGTCAATATAGAAAATCCATCTCTCACATACTCATTCATCATTCCTTATATTCTCGTAATTTGAGAAGATGTAAATTGATAGCCCAAGTGAATTGCTATTTTTAATTTCATCCATCTTTTTATAAATTTTTGAATCAAACAATAAATGAGGATTATCTATTTTTCAATCTTATCCATCTTCCTTTATAGTCTTAGCTAAACTTGAGGTTAATTATTATATAAGCATTCTTCAAGTTAAAAAAAGGCAAGAAAAGAATAGACCATACAATTTGCATTACTCGCCTTTGAGCTTGATATGGATGTGAACTAATTTAGATCAAAGGCATTAATGAAACACCCTCAAATCCGATGACGAACCATGTAGACATGTAATATACTATCATGATAAGTGAACCTCGTGATCCACACATATACATCGCAAAAATATCAAGTTTAATCTTATGCATAAACACTATATACTTCTAATTTTACAATTTCTTGATGAGAGTTAGATATGGCAATATCAAAGTATGTGCATCACTATCTTTGCTATATGATCAGTATGTATTATATTGATATGTGATAGGGTTAATCGGTCATCAAAAATGCTATGAATTTAATTTTTTGTAGTTTTGCCTAATCGGCCATTTGTAATCATCTATTAAACCCATGCTCTCCTGATTAAGTTGAGGCTAATATTTATGTCATACCATCTACCTAGTTGCCACTTTGTTTAGTGCTACGACCACCTAAATTCTTTCGTGCACACATATGCCTTGAATTGTCATACTAACAGTATGTACGCAAAATGCTGCTGATTGCACCGGCTTATGAAGCAGGCTTCCAATGTTGCATATAGTTTGTTGGGTAGGTTCCCATCATTTAGCCGACTATCCCGGCTTCTCATTTCTGGGCTGACTAAGAAAGCTATGCCGACTAACCGATAATCAACCTAGCTCAGATATACAAAATTTTCCTCCAGCTGGGCAGACGTCGGGCACCGTCGCTGACATCCAGCCAACTGAAGGTTGGTCGCCTCTGGTTGGCACTATTCCAACTAAATAAATATGCCTCCCACGGCTGCTCGGCCTGTAACCGACTTAATAGTCGGTTAATAACTGACTATGTCAATTGAAGATAAGGCATCTCAGTAATTCCATCTCGTCGACTCGGACAAAATAGACCTCTATCAATTAACTGAGTACCGAATGTGGCCATCATACGACTCTGACAGGCTATATCAAAGTCATATCATTCAGACACCATGCTCTAATTGGCTAGCTACGCACCGTAATGAGATACTTCGATCTCATTAAATGCATCCCAGGATCATTAATTATGCCCCACGTCCGGTGACGTCTGCCATTATGAGCACGTCGAATAGAAGGCACGATCACCACCGGCATTTAAAGATGCTCATGCAGCACCATGCGATACCGTATGATAGAACATGATCGACATGATCACCTGTCCTCTCATCATTCATTTTGCTCCCTCTATAAATAGAGGTAAGCGGAGACCCCTTCAGGTATGCATAAACATACAATCTCGAAACTCAGAGACTCTATCACTCTTTATTCTTAAAGTCATTCACTAACTTGAGCGTTGGAAGGTCTTCGCCGGGCCATCTCCGATGGAACTTATTTGCAGGTCTTACTTCCTTGACATCAAACGGAACTAGCACCACTTCACTCAAATATCTGTCATCGTCCTTCGTCTTGACCTTGACTATGTACACCTTCTCCGATGATAATATCTCATTCATCGACAATCCTGCCGTCAGTTTCAAGGTGCAATTCCTAGTCGGCTTCTGACCGACTACTGACTACCCATTGGAAAAGGCTGCAATAGTTTGGCACGCCAGGTAGGGGAGCAGGCAATCGAATAGAGAAAAGTCTCTTCTCTCAAGGACCTCCATGGCCAAGACAAGGGTGCAGAATATCTCAACTGGTTTAGTTCGACACTCATCACGATGTGATGCATCTCCGACAATCCGTGAGGAGCCAAGTGCTTCACGACCGTCGGTGACGGCAGATCCTAGGTTTACTGCCCTCATGCAGCAGGTAAAAAGTCTGACGGAGGTTGTTCAAGACCTCCAACAACAACAGCTAGGAGAGGTCGCAGCATGTGATACGCCTTCCAGACGCAGCCACCGGTCGCGATCTCTAACCCGCCATTCTACTCAACATTCCCATCGAGCGAGTTCTCTGCCTGTTCGATGGCATCCACGTTCGAAGTCTCGACGTGCTTCGCGTGCCAATTCCGATTATCGTCGGTCCCCACATTCCTCTCCACGAACTCACTACAAGGGAAAGAGGCCACGATCCCCTTTAAGATCTTCTTCTGAGGAAGGCTCTACTTCTGGCTACTTGCGACATCTTGATATGTCTAATAATTACTGGATGAGTACGATCGAAAATTGAAGGAGATAAATCACCGTTTGGAATGGCTGCAAACCAACCACCGTGATCCGATTGATGAATTCGACGTCAGCACGAATTCATCTTTCTCAAGATGGATCCTTGACAAGCTAGTTCCAAGTTAGTTCAAAATACCGTAAATTGAACCATATGATGGCTCCATAAATCCATTCGATCATCTTGAGAGCTATAAAGCCCTTATGCTTCTACAAGAAGCATCTGACGCCCTCCTCTGCATAGCTTTTTCGGTAACGCTCCGAAAAATCACACGGGCATGGTACTTGGGGCTGCAGCCGAGAAGCATCAATTCTTTCGAACAATTCGAACAGCTATTTGTGGCACACTTTGATACAAACTGAAGGGTATCCAGAACTACTGACAGCCTTTCTTTGTCCGCCAGCAGGATGAAAAATCTTTGCGAGAGTTCGTGGCGCATTTCAACACCGCCATCCTGGAGATCAAAGATATCGGTCAAGCGACGGCCATTGCAGCAATGAAGCAGGGACTCCGAAACTCTAAGTTCATCTACTCTTTGAACAAGATACTTCTTCGGTCCTACGCCGAACTCCTCAAGCATGCACAGAAGTATATCCATGCCGAGGAAGCTGCGACTGATCGATACTAGTTCGAGGAAAAGGGCCAGAAGAAGAAGGCCAAGAAAGGAGGAGGCTCCGAGGAGCCCAATCGGATCCATGTCGAGAATGAAGCTCCACCTCTCTGACTAAGCCAGAAGCCTAAAAACTTCGTGGGCAAGTATGACTCTTACACCCTCCGACTGTTCTCGATCACAGATCCTAATAGAGATAGAAGGAGAAAGCTTTCTTGATCAACCCCCACTAATGAGGGTGAAATCTCATGATTGGAAGCGCTATTGCCGCTTCCACTATGACCGCAGACATGACACAAAGGAGTGCCGCCAGCTGAAGGATGAGATTGAGAACCTGATAAGATGGGGATATCTTGGAAAGTATGCATGGGAGCACCCTGCACAGCTGCCTTCTGATCTACCTCGTCTGAAATTTGAAGAGCAGACTCACGTCCAACCAACAGCAGAGGTGATCAACATGATCTCGGAGGGACCATGACTCCGAGTAGCAGACGACTGCGAAAATACTTTCAAGTGCCAGCATGCCGACAACGACATCATTTTCACTGAAACAGATATGTGAGGAGTCTAGACTCCTCACAATGATACTGTAATCGTGTCAATGATAATTACCAATTATGATGTAAAAAGATGTCTTGTCGATAATGGATGTTTCACTAACATGATTTTTATGATTGTTTCTCCTGCATGCGATGGCTTTCTGCTAAACTTCTCAAATCCATTAATGTTCCTCTAGTCGAGTTTACAGGTGACTCGATCAAAATGGAGGGCGAGATCGAACTCCCCATCACGATCGAACAACCATCTCAGCAATCGATCGTTCACCTCAATTTTTTATAGTCCGGATCCCATCCGCCTACAATATCATCTTGGGCTGGTTCAGATTGAGTGCATTCTGAGCAGTTGTCTCAACTTATCACCTGCTCGTATGCTTTCCGACAAGAATGGATCCGACGAGATGCGAGGAGACCAACAGTTGGTCCAATAGTGCTACTTAACCATGATCAATGGAAAATGACCAACTGAAACTCTTCTCATCGATGACGGGCTAGATCAAAGAGAAATTGAAAGTCGAGGAGAACTTGCAAAACAGCTCATTTTAGTTCCCTTATTCGGTGGAGATCTGAATAAAACCGTTCAAATCAAATCTTCACTTAGCAAGGAATTGCAAGAGGAGCTGATTAGTTTCTAAAAGAAATGCCAACATCTTTGCCTGATCTGCTTCCAACATGTCGGACATTCCTCCAGAAGTTATTGTCCACCAACTGAATGTTGACCCCAACCATAAGCCAGTGAGATAAAAGAAGAAAAACTTTGCCCCAAAGCGACAGAAGGCCATTAATGAAGAGGTTGACAAGCTATTGACAACCGATTTCATCTGCGAAGCAACCTACCTAAATTGACTCGCAAATGTAGTTATGATCAAGAAAGCAAATGGTAAATGGTGCATCTGCATCGACTATACCAACTTGAATAAAGTCTGTCCCAAAGATAGCTTTTCTCTCTCCCGAATAGATCAACTAGTTGATGCGACAGTCGGACATCAGCTACTTAGCTTCATGGATGCCTTTTCTGGCTTCAATCAGATCCAAATAGTATCCGAAAATGAGAAGAATACAGTATTTATCACCGAAAAGGGTTTATACTGCTACAAAGTCATTCCCTTTGATCTCAAGAACGCCAAAGCAACATATCAGAGACTAGTCAATAAAATCTTCAAAGGCCAAATTCGACACAATATGGAGGTTTACATCGACGATATGCTCGTGAAAAGCACTGAAGCTGCCCTCCACATCAACGACCTAGTCGAGGCTTTCGACGCCCTGAAAAAGCATCGGATGAAGCTAAACCGACAAAGTGCGTCTTTGGCATCACGTCAGAAATTTTTTTGATTTTATGATGACAAAGAGAGGCATCGAGGCCAACTCTGAGAATATTAAGATGGTTCTCGACATGAAACCCTCGAATTCTTGAAAGGACATTCAGAGATTGACGGGACGAATTGCGTCCTTAAGTCGATTTATCTCCAAGTCTGTGAAATGGTACCTTTCTTTATTTAAAACCCTTAGGCAGATGAAATACTTCACCTGGATGGAGGAGTGTCAAAAGTTCTTCGATGAGTTGAAGCAATACCTCAGCTCTCTTTCACTTCTGACAAAGCCCGACATCGGTGATGAATTATTCATGTATGTGGCGATCACTTTTGAAGCCATCAGCTCGGTGCTAGTCTGAGAAGAAGACAAAGTGCAAAGGTCCATCTACTATACTAGCTGAGTGCTGTGCGACACTGAAATAGGGTATTTTAGGATTGAGAAGGTCATCTTCGAAATCGTGACCACTATTCGATGGTTACGGCCCTACTTCCAGGCCTATTCAATAAAAGTTCTCACCGACCTCCCTCTGAGGTCTATACTTCACAAACCAGACATCTCGAGGAGAATGGCAAAGTGGATGGTCGAGCTCATCAAGTTTGACCTTTTTTTATTCCAAAATATCAATAAAATCTCAGATTCTTACCGATTTATCATCAAGTGTACCTTAACAATAATGATCAAGTCGAAGGTAACTACTCGGAGAGCACTCAAGAGCCTGCCTAGATTTTGCACATTGATGGAGCTTCAAACGCTCAAAGATGTGATGCGAGTGTACCTTAACAAATAATGATCAAGTCGAAGGTAACTACTCGGAGAGCACTCAAGAGCCTGCCTAGATTTTGCACATTGATGGAGCTTCAAACGCTCAAAGATGTGGCGCGAGCCTAATTTTGATCAATATTGATGGAATGGTAATCGAATATGCTCTTCAATTCGGCTTTAAGGTTTCAAACAACCAAGCAAAATATGAGGTCATGATAGCCGGACTCAAGATTGCTGGGATCTCGGTGTCAAGCATCTATGGATATTCATCGATTCGTAACTCATCGTCGGATAGTCTCGAGAAGAATATATGATTCGAGACCTTGTTCTCTCTAGATATCTACTAGAGCTGTCAATTTGGATTGGGCCCATCGGGTTGGCCCGTCCGCCATGAAAATAGGGTAGGTTGGGTTTATATTTTAGCAACCCATTTAAAAGCAGGTCAAATGACCCACCCCATTTGGGTCGACGGGTCGGGCGGATTGATCCATCTCTTTTTATTTATACATATATATATTTCAAAAGAGGGTTCTAATGTTATTGAAGAGATAATTGATGAAGAAGAGAAAAAAAATGAAGAATTGAATGATGAGGACCACGATAATGATATGGAGGATAATTTTTTGGGACTTTGATTTACCTCTAAATTAGTTTGAAAATTAGAACTTAAATTTTTAAGTTTAGGTTGTATTGAGTAATTAGTTTAAGTTTGACAATTTCATTTTATGACTCTAAGAATTGAGATGTGAGACTTTGATAGGTTGATTTGAGCTCAAATTGAATATGAAATTTAATTTATATCACTATTTATAGTTTTTTTTATTTTAAATTTTGACGGGTTGGCTCGTTTAACCTGCGACCCATGACGGGTCAGATCGAGTTGGCCAGGATTTTTCCAACCCGTCAGTTAACGGGCCAACCCGCCCCGACCCATTTAGAGATGGGTCGGGACGGGTCGGGGCAGGTCGGCCCGTCTTGACAGCTTTAATATCTACAAAGGCTTAAGTCTCTACAGGTATATTTTGATCACTTCAAAATTTTTTACATCCTTTGCTCTGAGAATGTCCGAGCTGACTCTCTATCCCGTCTTGCCACCTCTGATTGCGGAGACCTCAGAAAAATCTTTATTAAGCATCTCGAGAGCTCGAGCATTGACTCAGAAGAGGAAATCCATCAAATTGAAGTCAGACAAAAGTCGAGTTGGATTGATCCGTTCATCGATTTCTTGATGGACGGAGCCTTGCCAACTGATTCTGCCGAGGCGTGTCGAGTAAAAAAGTTGGCAACTTAGTACGTAATCGTTGATAATCAACTTTACAGAAGGTCAGTGTCTCCACTTCTACTTAAGTGTCTCCGACCTTCCGAGACCGACTACACCCTCCAGAAGGTGCACGATGACATTTGCAGCAACCACTTAGGGGGCAAGTTATTGTCCTACAAAATCTTCTGGCAAGGATATACTGACCAACCATGCAAAAAGATGCGTATGATTTAGTGCAGAAGTGCGACCAATGTCAAAAGTTCGCTAACATTCAGAGGCTCCCATCCAGCCATCTTATAGCCATTTCGACACCCTGACCATTTGATCAATGGGGTGTGGACCTACTCGGTCCATTCCCACCTGTCAGTGGACTAAGAAATTTTCATAATGGCCATTGACTATTTCACTAAGTAGATCGAAGCTGAACCATTGATATAAATAACGAAACACAAGACTATTAGCTTCCTATGGAGATCCATCATCTATCGATTCGGTCTACCTCAGACAATCATCATCGACAACGGTCGATAATTCAACAACGTCAGATTCAAAAAATTTATACGAAATATCACATTATTCACAAGCTCACTTCGATCGGACATCTCCAGTCCAATGGAGAAGCTGAGGTGACCAACTGGATGATTCTTCAAGGCCTAAAGATCAGAATCGATCGAGCTAAAGGAAGCTGGGCCGACGAGCTTCATTGTGTCCTATGGTCTTACCGAACAACTCCTCGGATCCCAACCGAAGAAACTCCGTTCAAGTTGGCATTTGGAATCGAAGCCATGATTCCTGTTGAAATCGGCCTATCTTCAACTTGAGTAGAATGTAACAACGAATCTATCAACTCAAATAAGAGATGAGCAATTTGGATTTACTCGAAGAGACTCGAAAAAAAGCTCGACTAAAAATAACCTCCTACCAATAAAGGATAGCTTGATATTACAACTCCCGCGTCAAGCCAAAGATCTTCTGAATAGGAGACTTAGTCCTAAGGGAAGCAAAAATTTCAAGCCCACTGATCAAGAAAAATTATCTCCGAATTGAGAAGGTTCCTACAGGGTCTCGGCAGTCCTATGATCAGGGATATATAAAATCGAAAACTTGGATGGCATCGAGATCCCTCGAACTTGAAATGTTAAAAGCCTATGAACGTATTATCAATAAAAATATCTTCATCAAGCAAAAAGGTCTTTCTTCTTGTAAGTTATGTGCCTTATGACTCAAGTTCTCGATAGATTACAGTACAACCACTCCCTCGTCGGTTTGTACCCGACGAAGCAGTAGTCGGCTCATACCCTACTAATGAAGCCGAGAGTTTTTAACAACGGGTGGATCCCTCAATCATAAGCACGCTTGTCAAAATCTACAGCGTCAGATTGAACGTGAGACCTAGGCGAAATCGTTGCATTAATCGGCTAAAACTCGATTATCGAAGCCGCACAGTCCGACAACTACCACCATACTCGCAATAGCCTAAGAGCTGCGAGCATAAGAGGTGCAGTTCATCATACGATCCGACAAAAATAAATTGTGCTAAGTCGACTCAATACCAACTAGCCAAAGATCTACCGATCCTAAATAAAAACTGCCCACAAATTTCTACTTAGCGGGACAATCTACGACGAATGATTTATGATTACGATTTTGCTCTGGCCGAGTTCGCCTGTAAGAGTCGATTATGTGACTTGAAGAATTTTTTCAAGTTTAGTTAATCTGGCTACAGCCTACTTGGTTAGCTACTTCCTACAAACTATCTTACTTCATTACCGACTTCGTTACTTAGTCAAATTTGTGGGAAGTCTGTCAAGAAATAAAAAGAGATACACTCACGCAAAAGAGATTGGACAATTCATGAATAAAATTCTTATTTCATTTCAAAAAAATTATGATAAATATAAAAGCAAAAAAAGAGTATAAGAGATGTTTAGGAGCTCGGTTGGTGACGGTCCACTTCGACCTCTGCATCCTCGTCACCCGACTCATCCAATTTTTTGTCGAGCTGGATGGAGCTCAAGTCCACCTTGGCCATGAAGCGGTGAACTTGCTTCTTGCACTCCAAGAAATCGAGTTGAAATGCGTCCGCCTCGGCATTGGCAAACTTATCTTCATACTCTTTTGACTCGCGGAACTCGGCCAGTGCCCGAGAAGTAGCTTCCTAGGCTCGAGTTTTTGCAAACGTCAATTTTTTTGGAGTTCGACAGCAAGCTTCTTAGCTTCCTTGGCAGTCTTCTCCGCCTTCAGTACCCTCTCCTTCTCCTCGATGAGGCGCTCTTGGCCGACTCCATCTCTTTTAATAATCAGCCTTTAGCTTCTCGAACTCCTTGTCGCTCCATTGCTGGACCACCAAATTGGCCAACTCGGCCTCCAGCAGAGAGATCTTCTCTCTGCTCTTCTTTCCCGCTGTTCGATAGCTTAGAGGAGCTCGTCGGAGACTTCAGCCCACGCACAAGCAGTCTGGGCCTGCTCCTCCAACTCGTGGTTGATCTGGATAGACTTGATCAACCCTTCCGACAGTATTGTAATATCGTGGATCATCTGCAATATGAAAGAATAACTAAGTTATCTACTCGGCTAAGAAAGAAAGAGGCTGAATAAAGAAGATTCGAATACTTATCCCGATCAACGACATGTAGGTGACCGATTGAATCTCCGAGACTGGGTGCATTTTTCTGACATCCTAATCTACGGGAAGCATCACCATCTTCACCAACTTTCCATTGAGTTGGCAGTTTTGGAGCACCTGATTAGTGGCTTTAAAGCGCATCCCGATCGCAACTGTCGGCTCTCCGAAAGGTATGTCTGGATCGTAGTCCACGGTGAAGCTGGGGAGCATCGGTGCTTTACCCCTATCGGCATCCTTGTTGGTAGCTTCTCGACTGGCTGCCCGACTTTCTTCGAATCTGACTTGGACCGAAAGGGCTTGCACCACCTCCGCCGACCTCGTCGATACTTCGACAACTACCACATCATCGACCGAGGGGGAGGCTGTGACTATCATGACCTCGACGAAAAGAGGTGGAGATAAATGCACCGTCGAAGCTCGAGGTGGCGACGACAGCTGTGTGCTTCTAGGCTCTCAAATCGAAGACTCCTCTCTCGAATTTTTCGATGGCCTGGATGGGCCCCCAGGCCCGGATGCTGCCTTATTTTCTTCTTTCGGATCGCCTCCTTCAGCGATCCCATCGTGACCCGCATATCTATGTGAATGCAATCAAAGAAAAATGATTAGCCAACGAATAAAGTAGAAAGCATAAAAAGAGTCAACAAAAAGAAACTACCGAGATGACTGGTCGGACTAACCTTGACATTGTAAAGGGACTGCTCTTTGAGTAGCTCCTGATGTGCGGGGATCTGGACTTCAAAAAGCTTCTCATATGCCTCTCGATCCTCGTTCAAGACTACATCATTCCTATTTGGAAAAGATTTGAAGTCATCCAGGTCCAATCGAAGCCCCACGGGTGGTCCGTGGTAATATAGAAAAACTTGCTCTTCCATCCATGAATGGAAGAAGGGAGCTTCTTGAAAAGCTGTTGTCGGGGCCGAGGACAGAAGAACTACCATCTCCGCTCTCGGAGATATTTCTTCAAGACAAAAATGGCCCGAAACAGAGAGACTCAGGGTGCAACCCGAACAAGATGACAGAGAACAACGAACAAAAAGAATATGAATGGAATTGAAAGTAAGTTGAGCAGGAACGACCTAATACAGGTTGAAAATATTGACGAAGAAAGAATGAAGGAGGAATCGGAGTCCTGATCGAAGGAACTCCTCATAGATAGCAATATAGCCATCAAAAAGACGAACGACCTAACCTTCTTCATCAGGCGCCATCAAATGATACTGACTAGGGATATTATAATGTCCTCCTAATCGATCAACTGCCGACTCAATCAGCTCAGACCTCTCTACGAGAAGCCCGAAGGTGTTCTCACAGTCGGCTGTTCATCCGACTCATTCGGATCTACTAGATCCTACCGAGAAGACACGCCATCGGGCTTATCTCAAGTAATCTCCTCGATCGCCCTCTGGGTTGTTGGAGCCCGAGAACTCCGGTCATCGACCAGAGTCTCATCTCCGAACTCTTTACTAAAAGAAGTCATAGAAAAGATAGAGAAAGAAAAGATAAAAAGAAGAAAGATGGAGGAAGAAACCTTTAAGAAAATGAAGAAGATCGGCAATGGAAGCTGACGGCGGTAGAAGATCGGTGACGAAGGATAAGACTCGTCGGCAGCTAGACTCTCGGCAGAGAAAAGAGATGGCATGGACTCGAGGCAGAGCGAAAATAGTGAAGCCAGAAATAGGAGAAGATCAACCCCTATATTGGTTTCTTCAATCGTCAGGATCAACATCGAGTACCATGCCTAACCCGAAGATCATGACACGTGGCGGCGATCTCGATCGGTCCTCCCAGCATCCGTTCAGCGCACCATCGTTCAGATCTTGCCAAGTAGGCTCAATCCGCACGATCACAGACTAGATCAATGGGCAGCTGACATGTGGATGACTCGAGTATGCATGCTCATTATTATCCTGCTAGCCGATCTTCCATCATTTATACGGAAGATCATCTCGAGCTCTGCGGCATTTATTGCCACACAATCTGTGAAAGGACGGCACCGTCGCATGAAAAGACAAGACGATGGTCCACCCCATGAAGCGTCGACTGAGTGGCAGTCAGCTAAAGCAACTCATGATGGCCCGAAGATGAACTCCTCTCGTTCGAGTAGTTGCTAAGTCAGACTCAGAAGTTAAGGGGCAAGTGTTGGGTAGGTCCCGTCATTTAGCCGACTATCCTGGCTTCTCGTCTCTGGACTGACTAAGGAAGCTGTGTCGACTAACCGACAATCAACCTGGCTCAAATATATAAAGTTTTTCCCAGTTGGACGGACGTCAGGTACCGTTACTGACATCCAACCGACTGAAGGTTGGTCGCCCTTGGTCGGCACCATCCCGACTAAAATAAATATGCCTCCCACAGCTGCTCAGCCTGTAATCGACTTAATAGTCGGTTAGCAACCGACTACACCAATCAAAGACAAGGCATCTCGATAATTTCATCCCACTGACTTAGACAAAATAGATCTCTGTCAACTTACTGAGCACCGAACGTGGCCATCATACGACTCTGATAGGCTATATCAAGGTCATGTCATTCAGGCACCATGCTCTGATCGGTAAGTTGTGCGCCATGAAGGGATACTACGATCTCATTAAATACATCCCAGGATCGTTAATTATGCCCCACGTCCGATGGCGTTTGCCATCGTGAGGGCACCAAATAGAAGGCACACTCGTCGTCGATATTTAAAAATGCCCACACGGCACCATGTGATGTCGTATGATAAGACATGATCGACATGATCACCTATCCTCTCATTTATTTTGCTCTCTCTATAAATAGAGGTAAGCGGAGACCCCTCCAGGTATGCATAAATATACAATTTCGAAATTCAGAGACTCTGTCACTCTTCCTTTAAAGTCATTCACTAACTTGAGCGTCGAAGGATCTTCGTCGGAGCCGTTTCTGGTGGGACTTGTTTTGCAAGTCTTCCTTCCTTGATGTCAAGCAGAACCAGCACCATTTTACTCAAATATCCATCATCGCCTTTCGTCTTGATCTTGACTATGTGCACCTTTTTCGACGACAATATCTCATTCATCGACAATCCCGCAGCCAGTTTCAAGGCACAATTCTTAGTCGACTTCTGACCAACTACCGACTACCCATTGGGAAAAGGCCGTAACAGTTAAATGCACTCTGTTGGTAAATTGATGGCCCTTAGGATGGATTAAAAGCATACTTGTATATTGGCGATCAAAGTTTGAATGGAATTGCATTTCTTCGACATTGATTCCAGAAAAAAAAATGTAGCTCTCTTGTTCTCGCCAAAACAAGCATTGAAATGGAGTCAAAACTGAAATTCCCATTATATTCCAATACTTGCTCTAACAAGTAAAATGTGGTGTGATCTCAAAATGTTTTCATCATGTAGCAGTATAAGGCAATCTTCAACAAGTAGTGCATGAATAGCTAGCAAATTACTCAACACATGAGAATCACTCCTTTAAACTAATGTGTTTCAATGCTCAAAAAAGATCCACCCATGGAAGTCATGTAAAACGGTGGATCCTTTAATATGTTAAAACCATCAAACTTACAATAACACAAAGATGAATAGTATCATGCCTATATGCAACTAAGCTTGCATCAATGCATACAAGAATTTAAAAATCATCTTCTATCGATCCATGTTTGTATTCTCAAATCACAAAGGCTCATTGGTTATAACAAAAATTCACATTTGGCTAGGGCAGCAAGACCTAGGATTGTAAATGATCATAGTTATTCATGGATATTAAAGATGCAATTTAATAACAACCTAAATCAAGCTCACATGATGAGGAACAAAAATGATATGAGGTGGTCATTAGAAAGTGAAATATGGTATGAGATTTTGATTTTGTTACGTCTTCTCTAATGCATATCTTAAAGAGAGAACATGAAAGTCAAGGGCTCCCTTTATTAATAGAACCATTATTTGTAGTTCAAAAAAAAAAAAGCATGACATCCTTTTTTTTCTTCTTATTTTTATAATATATTTCTTACCAATACATATTATATGCTTAGAGTAATATATACTGAGCAAATTAATCATCTAATAAGTCAATACATACTTATAGATAAATTGATCATATTTTATAAAATACAGTAATCACAAATACATAGTACATGGACATATGATATACATCGAATAAATTAATCATCAAATAAGTCAATATATATTTCTAGATAAATTGATATGCAATTTTCAAAATATGAAATTCTTCAATACATAATACCTGGCTAGGTGATAAATACTTAGCATTAGTCATTTAACAATAATTTTCAAAATATCATATTTACTAATATACACACTAAATGACTTGGCGATATACAATTGTCAAATTTTTAATACATATTGCGAGTTTGTTTAATACATATCCAATAGTGATCCCATACATATCTTTACATGAAAATATATTTGAAATTATGTATCAATTTATATTATATATTAAGCCATTGCTGGATGTATATAAAAAAAAGCTTATGGTATGTATAAGAAATTAATGAATATGTATCATCAGGTCATGCGGTGTATATTGATAAACATTATATTTTGAAAATTATATATGAATTTGTCTGGAGATATGTATTAGATCGCTAGATGATTAATTTCTAAATGTATATTATCTGGTTGTATACCATGAACTGATATACTATATGTTATAAAAATCATATATTGATTTACATAGAATATATATTGACTTATTAGATAATTAATTTACTTAGATTGTTTCATCTAACTATATAGTATATATTGGTAAAAGGTATACTCTAAAAGTGGGAAAAAAAAAGATACCATAATTTAGTTTCAATCATGGAACTAATGATTCCATTAACTCTTTGATTTTTAGATTTCTTCTTTAAGATTGGTATTAAGAAATACGTGATAAAACATAAAGCCCAGCCCATGTTCTTTCTCTGGAGTCCACCCCATATGATTTTTGTTTCATGATGAAGAAAGAAGCCAAGCTCAATCTTCATTCATAGCTTGAGTCATAAATGAGCTTCCATTCACTAAGCTTGCAAATATAATTGCCGAGACTCAACACGATAACAAGTTTGTTTACCAAGAAACGAGCAAAATCTGAACATTTTGAGTCAAGAAGCCAAAGGTACATTTGACTCCGGGAAAAGATCGGTTTCACAAAAAACCAGAAAACCGCTGCCCAGGACCCGGTCCGAACCAACCGATTTGTTAGAAACCGTTTGACCCGGACGGCCGATTCTGGACCGTCGCCTGCATCGGGCCTCTTCTACTTTCCTTCCCCTCGCCGTCAATCCACTCAACGAGCCGCCGCGAGGATATGAGCCCGGAGGTTTCGCTCCCGTCGACCCGATAGCCAACCCTTTCTATGGCGGCAACAACGATGGGCGGCGGTGGTCCTCTCTCCCCTCTATCCATCCTCCTCCTTGTTGTTCTTCTGCATCTCCTCGATGGATTCGTCGAATTCCTCCGAAAGGTAATCGGATCCCCAACCTTTCCACGAGTTCCTCTCGGATTTTCCTTCTCTTCGCGTAGAATTATGGGAAATCCGTCAATGAACTGCGTTTCCCGCACCTTTTGCTTGTTAAATTTGCTCCCCTGGAGCTTAATTTGATGTCTTCAGTGGAGTCTCATCGTGCCTTTTTCTAATGCTAATTTTCGATCTTGTTGTTTCTATTAAAGGTATCCTAATACCTTGTAAGTTGATCTAAACCATGATGTACATGCTCCAGTTTTTATAGCGTGACGCGAGTTTTAATCTTGACGTGTATTCTTTGGTTTCTAAATCTGGTTGCGGTCTTGCAGATGTATAAAGTCACTGTAGATATGGTTTTAGGCATGTTAGAGATGTAGATAACAATAAAACTGGGAATGCCGAGCTTAATGGTATTTATATTGGACTACAGGTTTGTGGCATCTTTGCATCCTAGTGGAAAGGCTGGAATCACCAACTGAGGAATTCCTTTATTGTTTCTGTTACTTTGATAAATTGAAATAACAATCAATTTTACCAGGAAATTATGTCCAAGTTACTTTATTGTCAAAGATCCAATTAGTGGATGGTCTATATGGAATTGCATATTAATGCGTTGACATGGTGCTATTAGTTTTATCCTATAAAAGAAATCTCCCTGAGATATTTGAGGCCCTCGGCATACAGCATATTACAGGGGATTGGGGGAGTATCATCAAAATATCAAGATCTTCATTATTGACATGCAAGTAAGGCATTAATGGTTATCTGAACCAATTTATTAAGAATGTGCGTGGATACATGGAAAGGGTATGTGCTAAAATCTTTAATCTCTTCTTCTCCTTCTTTTTAGAGGGAAAATAGTTCTGGTAAAGGATTGTGCTAGTGAAAAAAAAAAAGAAGATATTTCTGATTTGTTTTCTTCCTGGAAACATCATATTTTACAATCTCAGACTGATACAAGTGATACTCTTTAATTCATTCACTGTGAGTAAGGGCATATGATTTTATCCATAGCATAATTAACTAGCAACATCCCAGTCATTTGATCAAGCTGGGTAAGTTTTTGACCTCCACTTATGCAAGGACGAAGTTCTTGGAGTCCTTCCCCTACAAACTTCCATCTAAGTTCTTTAAATCTCCATCACTCGTTGTTAGTAGTGTGAAAAAAGTGAGTGTCGCAAGTTTTTAAATATTCAATGATGATCTTCTTATCCTTCTGGGTCTTTTTCTTAGGTTTACAAATTATAATCATAAATTCAATTGTTTCACTAATAGAGAGACACAAACAAGAAGCTTAATTCCATATATGTTATCAAATCTCAGATAATGTTCCTACAGGCCAAACATTATAATATTGCAGACATTTTTCAAATAAATGTGTAGTACTTGAATCCATCTTGTTATTGATTTTTCTATCTTCTCTCAATCAGTGCTATGTGAGTTTGAGGCCCTCATTTGTTGTGCTCATTTGCATCCTATGTTGCTTTTGTTTGATTGTTTGAAACGTCTCATATGATTTTCCTGAGCTTGTTCTATATTAGTTATCTTCTAGGTTTGTTCTAGTGCACTCGTTTCAATGCAAACACCCCCACCCTCCAAAAAAAAAAAGAAAAAGAAAAAAAAGAAGTCAATGTCCATGGAGCTCAAAACTCTTATCTTCTCCATTGGCACATGATCACCCTTTACAACAACCAACATTAACATCTACTTAGCAAAGCTAGTCTGTTGTAAAAGTTCTCCTTGCAAAGCTTAGTAACAGACAAGATAATACAACTTCATCTGCACTTCATCTACATTGCTTTAAATTTATATGACGTTTTTCCTTTTGCTCTGACTTCTTTATTATTGACTGGAGGCTGTGAAAATCTTGTCCTTCATATGATCCACTTTCAGTTGAAAACACGCACCGGGCTTTTTATATATATGTTAAATTCAATGTCGATTGTGACATCCAGGTGATGTATGAATGTTTGATATCCCAGGTTGGTTCGTTAATCCAGTCTACTGACTTGCCTTTAGCTTCATCCAGCACAACATATTTATTCCTAATCAGATGAACAAGGAGTATTGTGAAATATATTTTAAAAGTCAAGCTCTCCCTTTCCGATAGTATTTACCCTATAAATATGCAAAGTTATATGCCCATTATAAATATTATAAATATACATGGTTATATGCCGTCCTTTCCATTGCCCACCAGATGAGTTCCCTGTCTTGTGACGTCCTTTTCAGAAACCAAGTTATTGCGTAGATGCCCTGGTGTCCCCAAGCATTACTTCTCTGACATCTTTTAGCAAAAATTGACATTTAATTTTGCAGCTCATTTGTTGAAACTCAATGTAGACAATACCACCCCCTACC
>KE504672.1:627695-642505 GCA_000441515.1 Elaeis oleifera | reverse complement strand
ATATATATATATATATATATCTATATATATATATATATATATAATATAATATAATATAATGTAATGTAATATAATATAATATAATGTGTGTGTATGTGTGTTTGTTGTCATGGATGCATGCTTTAGCAGATTCTTCATGTATCTTTGTGTTTGTGCATGCACAAATTCTTCTACCAAATTCTCTGTAGCCTTCTTCATCAATCCACTCAGCAAGTTGTTTTCTTTGCATACATGTTGGAGACAAAAAGTCCTTACTGCCAAGCACTTGTCCTTCAACAAATGCCCCTCGTAAGATAGCTCTTGTTATGAGCGTCGGGCACTGTAACTGTTTATCATTCAGGAGCTCTTTTAGCATGCCTCAATAACCAGCTTATGTCTGCACATTTACTTTGATTTCCTTTAATAATAAATTAATCCAAGAATTGTTATCAAAGTCATTCTCCAATATGGTGACTTCTTTTTTTTTTCAATTTCTTATAAGCAGAGTAAATGCTATTTGGTGAATAGGTTTTGGATGTTTCTGCTTAGATTTATGATAAACTACTTTACATTCTATTGGTCTGATGCAGAACTGATGTTCCTGGGTTTCTTGGCAGGGAGTTTCTTGTCCTGGAGATCTGGAAATCCCGCTACCGGCCAAGTCATGGTAGAGATATACACATACTCCTTATGTATATTACGGTTTTCTTCAGAAGACTTATAAAACTGTCCTGTCTCATAATTTTGAACCATTTTTACTAATTCAAAGTTTAAAATGCAGGTTGGAATAATACCATGGCTGGTCTTAACTAATCGAGTTAGCAAGTTTTTGTGTCAAAAGCTGTCAAAATTCTTTTTCACGATCAAATCCTAGAACTTTATCTATCCACACTTTATATATGTAGTTCTTGAACATCCAGAGATGTACGTAATCTCTGCTTGCTGTATCTCTAGCATTCCTTTTCTTTCTCCTTGAATGGGCAGTTTTTTTAGTCACCCCATGAGTTCTTGTATGAGAAACTTCAGAAACATGGAGTGTGGCATGAACGAGAGTATTCTACTTTTTGATCTTGGACAGGAACATTGCATGTTGAGATTTTTTTTTTCTCTTTCAAGATGGATGGCTGGCACATGCCTTTGTTAAATATATTTGATCTGATTTCTCAAATAATCAATCTTTGTTGGACGTGATCTGAATGGAGTGAGAAGTATACTTGACAGAATGCATTTTTGGTGTTTACAATGGGGACGACTTGATTATGTTATTGATGACCAAACTTTCTGAATAAATCCATTCAGTAACAAGATAATTGAGTTGACTATTATTAATTCATATGACTCAAATAATGACATGATCTACCTTACATTATCAATTTTAGTTGGCTTTGACATGAATTGTGGGGGTATTATACTTGATTGGATTTATGTTTGATGGAGTTGTTAGTTGGCTGGCTTGAATAAATTATTGATGACAAAACTTTCTGAATAATCAAGATGATATCTTTTTTAAAAAATTTTAAACAAAGAAGTATGTAGAATCAAGATTTTAACTATGCCATGATGGGTGATAGAATGCACGCTTTGCTTCATGAGTCCACAAAAAATTGCTGACTCCCTGGAAAGAAAGCTCATTAGAATTATCCAAGGAAGGAAGGAAACAATGTTTCAAAAACGCTTAATAGGTTCGTTTGGTTAGGTTAATCAGATTATAAAGTAATTTGATGATTGTTAGTAATTATTTATTTTAAAAAATGATTATTAGGTAAAATAGATTTTAGTATTCTTGGTTAGTAAAAAAATTACTTCGCAAAGTTGTATTAAAAAAAATTACTATATTTAATCGAAGATAATCTTATATGAAAGTATTATTAAATTTTTAACAATCATATTGAATGAACAATTTAAGTAATGATTTTTTTTTTGCAGTGGTAATATTTATGTCTAATAAGAGAGACAGACAAGAGAGGTTCACCGGAAATGGTCAACTAGTATTATGTTTTGAGTTAGGACTGTTGTGGAATTAGTAATATTAAAAGAGGGCCTTTGTATATTTCAATAAAAAAAGCTAAGATGTTTCTGTCAGACGGTAATAATTACAGATTATCTTCCATCAATAATTCATATAGAAAAAAATTATCTTCTTGGTGATATTTATTTATCTTTTTTTTGATAGAGTAGGCATTGGATCCATCATTTTTTTTAACTATATTTTTATCTATTTCCATACTGAATATGGTAACATGATATGAAATTTATTTTCTCAGATTATCTTAAATTCGATGTCAGGTTACCCTCAATCAAACAAACTTTTTTTAAAAGAGCTGAATCTAACGTCCCCAATGCACTTGATCAACACAAATTGGTGTATCAACAATTTCTCTAAATAAAAGTTGAGAAGAAAAATTATGATTTTTTCATTATATCGGTATAGACAAAATCTATAATTTATATCGGTATAGATTCATATGGACGCACGCATTCAATATAGACAAAATCTATAATTTATATCGATATAGATTCATATGGAAGCACGCATTCAGTATAGATAAAATCTATAATTTATATCGTATATTGTGTTGACGCTATCGGTTTCCATCCTAATAAGAAATATTGTTTGCTTCGATCTGTGCACCGCATAACTTTACTCTTTTGGGTCAGTGAATCTCTACTCATAACTGATGTTGAATTAAAGTTTCCCGCTCTGTCTTAATTTTTATATTTCTTAATATTTATTTTGGCCAACTGTAATACATTTGATTACATTATCATATTTTTTTTAAAAAAAAATCTCTCTTCTCCTATGCATTGCACATGTTCTTCTGCTTGTCGGTCGTATGGTAAGATATCAACCCGGATCGGTTTTGTTCACTGCATCGCCCGGCTTTACTTAAAAAAAAAAAAAACTGGGGCCATTAACAGCGTCGGGCTTCAGAATCCGAATCCATTGTTCCGTCTCATGTTAGAATCCAAATTCGAGCGTCACTTCAAATCAACCATACGATCTCGTCAAAACCCATACAAATATATGGTCGCAATTATAATCCAGAACCTAAAATTATGATAAAGCCCTCGTATGTCTCGGCTCTTCATGCCCATTTATGAAGGCTATTTCGGTAATTCAACAATGAGTATAAATAAGTTTCGAACAAGATAAAAAATTATAACCGACGTTAGGGTTCCATCTTCGAGCGCACCCCCAGTTTTATCTCCCTGTGTAAATCTTCTCGGAGTTCGATTCGAGGAGGAGAAGCGGAGGCGACGACGACGGCGGACGCTGGTGCTGAGGCGGAAGGAATTCATCGAGCGACGACCATGTACGGATCTAGGGGGTAAGTCGAGGAACCCTAACCTAGTTTTCGTCTCTGTGAGAAATTTCTTGACGTTTTGATTTCTATTTGCATGAGGTTTTCATTTAACCTTGTTTTTATTCGACGCGTTGAGTTCCTGTTCTCTATCTCTCGTCTTTGTATTGGTTTCTATATGTTGGTTGCTTGGTTTGGATGGGACGGACAGCGAATGGACTTGGGAGTCTCCTATGGATAGATTTTAAGCTTTAAGGTTGGAGGGGTTGGGAGATGGACTGATGGTTCTTGTTGTTTTAAATTTGGTGGTCAAATGTATGATGTTGCTTGTGGTACTGCAGATTTTGGGGTTATAGGCCACGGTTGCATGATGTGTGTGCACTGTGCGAGATCTAAGCAACATATTTCATGGATTTTGCTTGTTAGATACACGTGGTTTCTTGTTTAGGATTATTGGCACTAAGTTATATTTCGCCAATCTGTTTGGATCGCCAACTTGGTGGGGTTCCATTGCTCTTTTTTGATACAAGAACATGTCAATGTTATAGTTTTCTTTTAACAAGGAAGGTTTTGGTCGAAAAAATATCAGTTTGAAAGCATGGTTTGAGGCTTGGACAAGGTAAAAAGAGTTATGCTTTGCCGTTTTTAGCACTTTTGATCAAAGATAAGTAAATTTAAATTTTATAATATTAAACAAGGAAATAACAATTCATGACAGCAGATAACACTCGTTATCCTAACTAAAATGTCTAACCAAACTTGCTCTATCCCCTGCTGCCCCCCTTTGGTCCACCCACCCAAAAAAAGGCCAAAAAAAAAAAAAAAGAAGAAGAATCCAACCAGACTCATTAAGGCCCGTGATGTGATCTCGTACTCCAGAAAGCAATTCATGCCTATCATAAAGCAAGTCATGCTGGAGTAATAACAGATGCTCTTTATTGGAAAATGAATTTAGATGGGAGTTTTCATTTGGGAATTATTGTGTCCTAGGTTGACTCAAAGGAGAGGTGAGTACAAGAAATGTCAATGGACTATTTGCTGGAGATATTGGTGTCTTCTGCATTCATAAGATGCTTTATTTCTTCATGCCCTTCAAATTCAATTTCATGCCGATTTGGCCACTTATGCGCTTTGCCTATTTGGAAATTAGGTACCTCATCCTCCAAGCCTTGCTTAAAACTTTTTAGTTTTTATCGGGCCTTTAAGACCTTAAAAGAAATCTAGTAATTTGAGATATAAACAGAACCTCTCTCCAAAAGTTTTTTTAAAAAATAAAATAAATAAAAATTCTAAAATGCCTTATTCTTCTTGCTCATTTCAATATGTAACATTATCACTTTTAATTGTGCTTGACCCTTGCAACTTGCAGTAGCTTTTCCTTTTCATTTGGCATGTAGTTATAAAAGGGTTAAGATATAGATATCCTTTTCTAGCATGTGATCTGCTCGATGACATCATGATGAGAGCTAATATTTCTTTCCAATTATGGATGGACAAATGTGAGGCTATTTTGTTCTTCCTCTGCCTAATGAGGCTGCTAATCACAAGTTTGAATCTGACTTTAGCAGATCATAATTGTTATTCATATCTAATTTGGAAGTGCTTGTAGATTTATGATGGCAGCCTATGCATTGAATTCAGCATACATTAGGTTGAGAATATCAGAAGATCAGTTAACTTCTACCTCAATTTTTACTACCTGGAGATTATTTGTTGGTCCGGTTGAGAACATGTTGGAAGTGGAAAATAATTGCACTTGAGTCCAGTTTGTGATGGTGACTATGTGCAATTCTAACCGTAGAAATAGATGAAATTTTGGGACTGAAGCTAGAGGTGGAGAGGGGGTTAGAAAGGATAAGCTGTTCCGTGTTGTGCTTTTACCATTTGGATGCACTGAGATATCCATCAAATTACTTAACATCGTGATTTGTTTGATCTGCTGGATATATTTTATGCTATCAATTGACCAGCTTTGTTTGGTCAATAGTGATGGATCTTGAGTTCTTTATGAGATGTGGGCATTAAGAAGGATTAAGAAATATGATGGAGGAAAAAAAGAATACTTATGCTATCTTTGAACAGTCAAGTTGCTATTTATTTTTTTTCTTTTTCAAACATCCAAGGAATAAAGATGATTTATGTAAAACATCTGGATTGAACTACTTGTCAAAACCTTTTAACATATATTAGGTTTAAGAACAGATTTCCAATGATTAATAATCTATGCGTGCCATGACTGTGAACTAGGTTTCTATATTTCTGATGGGATCTAGCAGCTGGTCCAAAACAGCCTTTTGATTAGCAGTTTGGTATGGACAAGTTAGGAAACCAATTGATTTGATCCCTTGTTTGGTTCTAATTCCACATAACCGGCAAGTTTCCCTGCAAATAACTGTCCATGAGAATAGGGTTCCATGTTTGCTTTAAGATACAGAAGTTACCTGCCTATGTGGTTATGTATATAGCCATTAGTAGTCTTGCTTGTCGTCAAACATCATATTCTTGACATTCCTTATTAAGTTCCTTAATCATGTCTCACAATGATAGAGTTTTCGTCATTATCTCGTCCGTTGCCTTGAACAGCATCTTTTACTCTCTGTTTCATGAAACCAGATCAATGTTATTATGCCTAGAAAGGGTTTTACAATCTGAATATGACTTTAGTAATTAAATGAAGCTAATATATCTTTGCTTTGATCATATGTTTAGAACTGATCCTGGATATTTAAGACTATATATATGATAAAAGGTTTGAGTCCATGATCAGAAAACTATGTAAGAGACTTCGTCATGCATGTCTGAGCATGCACGCACATGCACACAACAAAACTGCCCATTTAGATCATTGTTATCCAGATTGCCTACCTTCAGTAGTGATTCTTGTGCCCTTTCCTTTAAATTTCCAGCTATTGCAAAGGATTGTCAAGTTTTTCTGTTAGTTAAGATAAAAAAAGGGATTGTAAGGAGGAAAAGGAAGGGGGGTTGGTGCTATAAAAATTCTATGTTTATTTGGTCATATATTGTTCCATCACTCTATCTTCTGCATGCAATTATAAGGGAATCACCTGTTTGTATGTAGATCAATAAGCAAACAACTTCTTGACAGAATTTGAAGGAATAGTTATGGATCTTCGTGTCTTCAGGATCACAGTTCCAAGAATTTGCCTGCAGCAATGTCATGATCAATAAATATACACTTGGGGAGAGCTATATTTGTTTCTCCTGCATGTCTAATAAACACTCACACACACACACACACACGCGCACGCACATGCACCCCACACCCCAACCAAAAAAAGAAAAAAGGCACTTTGCTCGCGCAGGAACATTGTTGTAGTTGGACCACTTATTCAACCGCCATTGTGACATTTGTTGTTTGTGTTTTTCTTCTTTTCTATCATCTTAGTGGTGTAGCCACTCCAAAGCTCATAGAGTAAGTCCTATCATAATGATCCTTCTGTTGAATTGATGGTTCTTGAATATATTTGTCAAAGACCAATGTCTTTGTTAGTTTTATCACTCTTCTAACAATACATATAAATAATTAAAAGCCATTGGTTTGGTTTCTCTCTCATCCCTCTCTCTCTTTATCTCCCCCTCTCACACTCGCTGTTAGCATAGTGTATTTGTTTGATGTTTGGGTGGGAGAAATCAAATGAACAGGTGATTGGAAAGTGAAGTTGGGGTGTAAAAAACTACAATGCTTCTCTGTGAGTTTATGGAAGCATCTTTTTGTCAAAAAAATCATGTCTGCTTTATGTATGCTGCATAAACTGGTTTTCTTCTAATTCTTTGTTTAAAGTTTGAGAACAGCCTTTCTTGAAAATATGCAAGCTTGAAAAGAATAATAAAAATGCAAGGGTATGCTAGACAGCAAGTTGTAGAAATGATGCCAAGATTATGGATTTTAATGACTGTATATTGTTGTGCCATCTGGATGCATTAACTTAATTAAGCTGGGTGGTGATACACAAAGCTACAGGATGACAGGGAGACTTTGAGAAGTTACTGGCTGGAGGGACTTCATCGGAGATATGTGGAAAAGATGGTGTGAAAAATTTGAGTCATTTGAAGTTGAGGATTCAGACCATTTCAGCTTTATTTTTAGGCTTCAGATTTCTGGGATCCATGCTCTTCGAATCATTAGAGAATGAAAAAATCTATAAATGCAAGAAACCGTTGGTGACTTATTTGGAAGATCATCTACAATGTACATCTGTACTTCCTACCCGAATAAAACCGATGTCAAATTTGAAATGATTTGTAGTGACATCCACACCATTCTTTTCCCTGCATATTTTGGTTGAAACAGCCTATCTACTACCATGAAATTGTAGGATTGGTCAGCTTGTGGAGTTTGAAGGTGTCATTTTGGGTTCTGTGATATGTTAGTCGGGGAAAAGGACTGTTAACTTGTTGGTGTCATCTTGGGTTTTGTGATGTCACATGACTTTTGTCATCAAGATTTGCTCTTTAGACCCATATCATTATCTCTTGTTTTTCCATTTCAGCTGTACATCTTTAACTTTGTTGTTGGGTCCTCTGTTGTTTCTGTTCTGCATGCATCCCACATGCTTTCTGGTGGCCTCCTGTCTGTCGCTTCATATTCTCTGTTAGTAGCTATTTTGCATAATCTCATTTTGTCTAATAATATGAGTTTATTGGCGTCTGGCAGAACAAAGTTTGTTTTATAACATCTTTTGATGACACCTTTGTTTGTGATAAATATATACAAGTATGTTCATGCTTGCAGTTGTCTGTTGCTTGCATTTGTTTCTTTGTTGGATGATGTTTGTGTAGTTCACTGATTCTGTATGATAGTCGAAATTCTTCATGCCTTTTGTGGTTGTTCGATGTTTGATTAAGAGAACATTTGATAATTAGTAAAAAGTTTATTTGCGGTTGGGTCTGTTTATTGACTGGGGATTGGGTCTTGGGGGGTGCTATCTCCTTTTCTTGGGATGTTGGATAATGTGAAGGGCAATGATGGGAAGCGGGGGGGTTTCGGACGGGTACGAGGGAACAAAGAGGCCACGAATGATGGAATCAAATCCCTACTTCGCAGTGAGCGGTGTGGGGGCTTCAGATGGCTACGATGCTGGTTCGAAGAGGCCACGGATGATGGAGCCAACCCCTACTTTTCGGGAATTGGTGCCAGCAGCTTTTACCAGCCATATGGCAGCAGCTTCAGTGGTGGAAGCAGTGGCATCTACAACTTCCCTGTGGTTCGTCTGAGAGGACTGCCCTTCAACTGTGATGATCTTGATGTCTACAAGTTCTTTGCTGGGCTCGACATTGTGGACTGCCTGCTGGTGAACAAGAATGGGCGCTTTTCAGGTGAGGCCTTTGTTGTTTTCCATCGCCAATGCAAGCTGAGTTTGCCCTGCAGAGGGACAGGCAGAACATGGGGCGCAGGTACGTTGAGGTCTTTCGGTGCAAGAAACAGGACTACTACAATGCAATTGCTGCTGAGGTGAACTATGGGGGGTCCTTTGACAATGAATACCGTCAGATCTCACCTCCAGCCCGTCCGAAGGGATCCTTTGAAAAGATCAGATGGAGTACACCGAGGTCCTTAAGCTTCGGGGGCTTCCCTATTCAGCAACCAGGCTGACATTGTGGACTTCTTTGCAGAGTTTGAACTGACTGAAGATAAGGTGCACATTGCATGCCGTCCGGATGGGAAGGCTACTGGTGAGGCATACGTGGAGTTCCCATCGGCGGAAGTGGCAAAGAAGGCGATGTGCAAGGACAAGATGATGATTGGGTCGAGGTATGTGGAGCTGTTTCCATCAACACCTGAGGAGGCGAGGAGAGCCAAATCTAGATTCAGGAATTGATTTAAGAGCTGTTGTTTTGTTGCTGGAGCTGAATATATGGTGTTCACAGTGAATTTTCTGTTGGGGTATTTTCTTTTAGGACTAGTTATAAGCCTTTTCTTCACCTTGATCTTTTCTGTCTTCCCCTTGTTTGTCTGCAACGCCTCGTAGGTAGATAAGAGTGGTGACTGTTTCTTTATTTTCAGATATGTCATTATAATTCTGACAGCTTTACTCTGAATTTAAAAAAGTTTATAGTGGTGGATCTTATCGCTGAAGATTCAAATGTTTCTATTAACATAAGATATTCGAATGGTTCTTTTAAAACACTGGATATAAATGATGTATGAGGTCATGTTTAGCGTGTACTGAAAAGCTGCAGCTTAAGCATTCACGGCATTTTCATTCTCTCAATACATTTTCACCTCCGTCTTGAGAGAAACTTTGGATATTTGTTGTGCTATGGAATCCTGGAAGAGGAGGCTCAAAGAAGGTATCCTTATGTTCTGTTCTTGCTCATTGAAGCCCGCATATTGTTTGAGTCAGGCCGTTGGATGTGATCCATGATTAATGAGCTTTGGGAGTCGTGATATCTTTCGCATTCACGCTTGTGCCTGGATGGATCATTGGTGGCGGCGCAAAGCTTGAGCGCTGCTGCATCCTGCTCTTATGGGTTGGAGAAATTATTAGTGATATCCGTTCTACGATATGTATCTTGAATTATCAAACAATGGGTCTTCACATCATTCATTGTTGAAAAAAGATCGCACTATTATTCAAATTTGATTGAATTTTGAATGAAAACAGTTTCATTGAATAGCCAATTGATAATTTTATTATTTAAATGAAAAAAAAGATCACTTGCTTGGATGGTGGGATAGTTTTTATTGGTAGTTTTAAGATATATGTGATAAAACTGTTCTAATTAATAATTCTTTATGAATAGTTGTTGTAGTCTGGTATTTGATCCTCTAATGTATAGGTGCACCTACATGAATGGCTGGCTAATCGTATGATACATGTTATAGGTGTAGCTTTTTGATTTTTTTTTTTTTAAGATATATATTTAATTATTGTTTCTTTGAACAACGTCCCTGATTTATTTTGCAATGTATCCATTAGGGACGCATGCCACTGTGCCGCCACCAATGCAATTCTCAAAACCTTTGTAAAGGATAAGAAGATTTAAACAACAACGGAACTAACGATACGATTTACGCCCGTACCGATCATTATTTTAATTTAATATAGAGCGAAATGTAACGCCCATCATTTAATTCATGTGAGAGCCGTTACGCTGAGAAAATGGGTAACCGGCAGTCGGTAATTTTATCAACGAGGCTCGTAAGAGACTACGGTAATGAGCCGAAAACCGAAACCTGGAACGCGGACAAGTGACAGTCATTCATGTAGCCTATTAAAATAAGTATATTTAGTTTCCTTATGCGGGCATATTTTAGCTATCGTGACTTCATCTAATCAAATCATTCTGCATGCTAGGTCTAACCACTTCCGTTGATTGTTTCCCAAACCCACACGAAAGACCTGCGCTAGCCGGAAACGAGCCCGCGTGCTTTCTCCTGTCGTCCGATACCTGGACATGTGTGGCTGGGGGGGTAATTTATCGAACTAAATGGTGTACACCATTTGCCCGGTGAAGTGCCTCAGTGACCTCTCTATGGAACATCTTCTCGCCACTTCCTCCGGCATTCGCCTTGTGTTGCCAGAGACCCAAACTCAGCACTTCAGACCGATTCCAGGAACTAAATTCAACTCCAACTGGATGCGCGCACCATCGAGAGTCATCGCTCAATCTCGTTCAAACAAATCCCCTCCCGCCGAAAGCTATCGAAGAACCTCCGCTACCCGCGCCGTGCCAAATTGCCACCGACCCCGGAATCAACCGGGTGCCGGTGAAGAAGGAAGGAGGCATCGCTCAACTGTTCGATGATATTCCGAAAAAGAGGAGGAGAAGAAGGACAGCGCAGAGTCATCCAAGAACGAGGATCATGAAGCCGATACTGATGATTCCGTGTGGAGCAAAGATGAGCTGGAAGCTATCTCATCCCTCTTCGAAAGGCGAATGCCTCAGAAGCCTGTGAAGCCGGCGAAGGACCGACAACTCCCTCTCCCATTGCCTCATAAAGTTCGTCCTTTGGAAATTCCAACGCCGAAGCACCATGTTCGTTTGGCGATTTCATCGCGGTCATCATTCAGTGATCAGGTGCGCAAGAACCCGGAAGTACTCGTGGGCATAGCTAGAGAGATCGGAGCTCTTCCTCCGGATGCCGATGTATCTGAGGTTCTTGATTGGTGGGCTAGATTCCTTAGGAAGGGGTCTTTGTCGATGACAATTCGAGAATTGGGTCACATGGGTCTGCCAGAGAGGGCGCTCCAGACCTTATGCTGGGCTCAGAAGCAGCAGGGTTTGGGGTTGTTCCCTGATGACCGGATCCTTGCTTCGACCGTCGAAGTCTTGGCACGGTTCGGCCAACTCAAAATTGAAGCTGAAATGGAGAAGTATCTGAACTCCGCCAGCCGGGTGGTTGTTGAAGCTATGGCGAAGGGCTTCATAAGAGCAGGAAATTTGAACCGGGCCCGGAAAATTCTATTACTTGCCAAGGACAATAAGAGGACCTTGGATGCAAGCATTCATGCAAAGTTGATACTGGAGGCGGGGAAGACTCCAGATGGCTACATGCTTGCATCAGCATTGCTTGATGAACTTGGGGAAAGAGAGGATTTTGATTTAAAATTGCAGGACTGTACAGCTATAATGAAGGTTTGCATTAGGCTTGGAAAATTCGAAGCAGTGGAGAGTCTCTTCAACTGGTTCAAGCAATCAGGAAGAAGTCCCACTGTGGTAATGTACACAACAGTGATTTATAGCCGGTATTGCAATAAGAAGTATAGGGAAGCATTGGTTTGGTTTGGGAAATGGAGGAATTGAACTGCCTTTTGGATCTTCCAGCTTACCGGGTCATGATTAGGCTATGTGTTGCTTTAAATGATCTTGCAAGGGCTGTTCGATACTTTTCAAGGTTAAAGGAGGCTGGGTTTGCCCCCACATATGAAATATATCGTGATATGATCAAGGCTTATGCGGCTTCAGGGAGGTTGGCAAAGTGTAGACAGGTGTGCAGAGAAGTAGAGATGGCGGGACTAAGGTTGGATAAAGAGACCATCTCGTTACTCTCGGAGATGGAAGGACAAGTTAGATCGGTATGTTGAAGTGCTTCTGTTGTATGTTTGACTCAATTGCCACTATAATTTTCAGGTGATATGATATTGCTAGAAGCTGTATTCTCAGTAGTTAATTGTATGGGCGTTTGAAGGTTAAAGATTATTGTACTAATTCTTATGCCTCTACAATTATTGTACCAAATTATTATTTGATTTCATTTGTAGATTAGCTATCGAAAGATGATATGTTAGTTGTCTTAATGAGTTGTCAATTTGCATCGATGACCTCCTCAAGTTCATGTCAACATAGAATGCACCTTTTCGTTAAATTTGTTTCTATAGATTACATGAGAGTATTGGACCTAGGGTAACTACACACAAAGTTGGTTAGTTTGAAAAGCAATATACCATGTTCATTACCATAATTTTAGTCATATTTGAGGCTTCCTGTTGTTGTTTAAATAGTAGATTGGATCTAAAGGGTTGTGCTGTCTTAATCTTTAAGAAATTATTTTGCTGATAAAATTTGTATTTTCAAGTGTAAAGGATGATACTGTTTTTTTGTCCTATGACAGGTAAAATTTCCTCTTTACATTCTGTCATGATACTCTGTAAATGAAACCTAGTGGGAAATGGATTATTGTTAGCTCCCACCTTCAAATTAAACCCATGGAAAAGAAAAAATTCTCATGTCTGGAACCAAGGCTGTTGTTCATATAGCACTTTGATTTTCTGATATCTGTTAAATAGAAGAAAAGCAGCTCACGTTTTTCTTATTTTCCCTCTTTCTTCGGAGGTTTAGTTTATGCCCACTTCATTTTACTCTTTACAACTTGGAAATTAATGCCTACTTCGCTGATGAGGAAGGAGAATAAAGGAAGATGACCTTTCATTATTCCACCAAATAGTAGATAAAAATTCAAACATCTCAACAAGTTGGCTGATGAATAAATTGATAGTCATATGCTAAAACTTATAAACCTGCTTCTATAGAAGCTTTCAGATCTACAAATTTATCAGATTACCTGGTTATAAGAGTGCTAAAATAAGTCATCAGCCTGATAAGATCATGATCAGCAGAAAGAATCATTAGATCCTAAATCATGTTCCAAAACTTTATCATGGTTGACTGTCAGATTCTGCATGGATACATTAAGGTATTTAGTTCCCTCCAGAGTGAGAAATGCAGTTATTTGTTACTTCTGCTGTGAAATAAGTAGGACTCACTGACAAGAACCTACTACAAGTGAAGACACTCAGGATATGGATGTTTACTGTTTTCTGTTGCTCTCTAGCTAACCAGAATAGAACTGCAATTGAAACACTGATGCTATGTGTTGACCCAGTAGATTGGCTTAGTTTGTGCTCTTTGAGTGACAGGCTTTTTTTATGTTAAAAAAACTATAACATATAATATATTATGATCACAATCATTCTGTACATACCAATGGAATGGTTACAAAGTACATAGAGTAACAGTCCTTTAGGTAACATTAGGCAGGAATAAGGTTGCCAGCAGTTGCTGTCTGTGGCCTATTGTTTTGCATCTGTTCATCTATTTCATCCTTTCTATGTGATACTCCACAGTGTGCTCCTTCCACCGACCACTCTCAAGATACTTATCGTAGAAACTTACATTGCCATTGTTTTTACAGATAAAGCTGTTGTGCTTCTAGTTCCATAGCGGCCCTGTTTGACACAAAATAGTTATATGTCTCCATCGTTTGGTTCAGGAAAATCATTGAAAGGAAATGGATTAGTCATTGTCCTTACCAGTTTGGTATCAACATCAACAAAATAGAGCTCAACTTGAGTTCCCATTCTGGGTCACAGCCTGTATTGGGCAATCTATCTTGATTGGCTTTACTTGTGTCCTGCATCAGCTTTTCAACAATCTCTTTTGCAGGAATTTCCCCCTCACCATGTTTCTGAAGTAGTTTTCTGAAATTCTTGCGAAGGCGTTGTGCCTAAAAAGAAAAACATTGCATATAAACTATGGAAGATATCACATGTATAGGTACCTTAAAAAATGAAAGATAGTTGGAAAGTGTATATGCTATTGCACCGATTAAGAACTTACTTCCAAAATTTCTTATTGCTTGTATATAACAGCTATAAAACTAGCTGCTTGGCGTCATCACCATATTTCTATTTAAGCACAGTGACTCATATTACCTGGTTAATAACATGAAACCTGACCATGGAATATTTCAAGTCTTGCAAGCTTTCTTTTGGTTAAATAGAAAGGGCATCGTACGTTTACTTATACTTACATTGGGTTGCCATCATTTGTTGCTATAGCATTAATTTCATTTAGGAATAATAATTTGATCCAATGGTGGTAGCAATGTATCATGTTTTTAAAGTCCCGATGGGATGAAGGGCATCTCATCCTATTCGTGTAAAAAAAATAGGATTCAGATGGGATTAGGACTCCAAATCCATCCATGCGAGAAAAGAAGAAGAAAGAAAAAGAAAAAGAAAGAAGATGATGGAAAGAAAAATGTGAAGAGAAAGAAAAGAAAAA
>KE504672.1:592695-606930 GCA_000441515.1 Elaeis oleifera | reverse complement strand
ATATATATATATAATTATTTGTGTAACTTAATAAGTCCATTCATATTTGATGTTGGTTGCCTTGCATCGTTCCTTTAGAGTAAGAAGCAAACCAAGAATTTTGTCCTTGCTAAATCATAAATGATGACAAACGAGAAGGGAAGGTCGAAAGGGTTGGTGGATACGTGCGGGCTAAGGTGCCCCATGACTTCTCTTGGATACTTTCTTCTAATCTATACATGCTTCTAATTAAATCATTAGAATCGTAGACATTGCTTATTCATGCCATTAGACAATGCTTCTTTGGTTCCTTTCTTCTAATCCTCTGGAGGCAGCGATCAAGAATACAATGGTTGAAGCATAGCGATCAAAACATGAAGTTTTTCATATTTATGTGAGTGTGAGAAGGAAGAACACCACATGCAGGGTCCAAAACATGGGCCAATCGTTGGCCAATCCGGAAGAGTTCGAATGAGAATATTTATACAGGCATTAATTATGTTAACTGGATGATATATATTCCATCGGATTGCCACCAAGTCACAGGTCCGTTCATCAAAATTCTATGCGACAATCGAGGATTGATGCATGAGGTCCATGTGCCGGATGGGATCCATGCATGCATGGAACGCTCCATGGCCAAGGAAAGGCTCTCAAAGCAATGCTTTCTCCCTTTTAACTCAGTCATGCCACACGATATATCAATGAAGTTAAGCCCCAAGAGTTGCACCCTCCCTCCAAATCATGTAGAGAGCATGCACTACGAGGAGACCCCAGCCTTAGGAAGGTAACCATCCCACTGCTGTTCTTGGAATCTTTGGTAAAAAAGTTTATATAATGTTGCAAGAAGTGCTTGTATCGGCATTGATATACACGAATGTGAACAAAATATATACTGTTATGGATCACTCGTTGAGTCACTGCTCAATTCGCTACGTGGTGGTCAATAATCTCACGTAGCATAGATTGCGGAAGTGACGGTCTCAGATTCTATTCTGTCAATTAATTAACGAGTTCCATAGAGAATTAAACGTGCCTTGCCCTCGTAACCTTCTGTTCTTATTCTCAGGAACAGTTACATCAGCCACCCTGGGTGCAGTGTGTTCTACGAGTGCCACGATGCCTTAAAAATTTGCCTTTTTGCTGTTCACCATACCCATTCGGAGATCATTCGGGGTGCAGTATTGTATTTTTCACGCTAACAAAAGCATCTCGATGTCACCCCACCTTCCTCCGATCGTATGCATGTTTTGACTGCATCGCCAAGAAAGGAATGTAATAATTTGCATGGCGACCATGAACAAAGCACCCGGTTCCAGGCATTATCCGCGAATCCGACCAAACTAAGAAAATGACAGAGGAAAGATCCACAAAGCGGTGAAAACGAAAGGAAACCCAACAACAACAACAATAATAATAATAAAAAAATGCTAGTCTAAATCAACGGAACAGAAGTTGTAATTCTTCTGTGATAAAAATAATCTTTTTACCTTTTTTTTTTTTTTTTGATGTAATGGAAGGGTGTGGGTACCCAACCAGTTTTATTTTGATGATTTGTAAGTACAAGTCGGGCTATGGTACAGGCGGTAAGATTACCGTGGACACAGTGGCCTCAGGTTTTGTTCTCCGGCTAGGACGGGAGCCGCTGTGACCACGATGAAGTTCTAAAGACGAGCATGGTTTAATTGGTTGGTAGCTCTATAATATATCTAAGACTAGGGCGGATTCTTCTCTCTCCAAAAGACAGATTCTTCTCTCTCCAAAAGACATCCTATGCTTACCATGTTCTAAGTAAGGGAGTTTGCTAGCTCTTTAATATCTGACTCCCATTATCCGTTTTACAAAACGTCTAGCTCTTGAAAAGGAGAAGGCTTTTGAAAACACTTGTTTGTGGACAAAGCTTTAAACCTAAATATTTTAATTTCATTTCTTCTTTCCAAAGCGTCTAGCATGTTGTGACCCCTAAGCAATCCCATATTAATTTGCTATATTTTTTAAAGCTAGTTGCGGCATTCTAACCATAATCCAGTGACGAAGAGATATGATATTGTTTCTTTCTTCTTCCTTCTTCTTCTTTTTGTTTCTTCTTTTTTGTATATATATTATTTCTTTTTTATTGTAGCATAACAAGTTTTTTTTGTTGCGGATAAAATCCGTACTGGGCCGGAAGTGTTAGAGCGAGACGACGTCTAATAGATCGACGGTGATTGGACCTGTAAGAAAGCTCTCATCGGAATTAGCTCCGGTGGAGACCCTCTAACGTTCAAATCAGATTTTCTGCAGCAGGAGAAAAAAAATGAACGTTTACGGAAGAGATAGAAGACGTACATTTTTGAAATTCCTGAATTACCTTTTATAAGGGAGATTGGAGCCTTGGAAAGAAGGGAGGTTATAAATGATCTTTTTTCCCTCATTGAGTGTCTTTGAGCATCACGCTTGGCATTTAATTTCTTGAGGATTGATGGATGATGCCACTTCACAGTACGTGGGGCCAATCTTATTAATGTAGCGAGTTGACAACCACAAGAACGACGTGATTTGTTCATCGCTATTTCATATTTAAATAGAATGATGTGACTAGAGCATAGAGAGGTCTTTAAGAGTCATCATGATTGCTTTAATGATCTAACTTGACAGCTACTTAGAAACTTCGGATATATACTATCAGATGGACGATCGAATTAAGGATCGGAGAGAATAGGCTTCGGGAGCCAGTTATATTCCGTTGGATGGCGTGATTTGGCGTAAGCTCAGTCGGTGCGCAATCGGCTATTTGGAGGGATATGGTTCATCGTAGAGCGCTATAATTCGATAGGACCACGAGGAGATTAACTTTTTCAATGATATTTTGATATAGTCATTGGAGTGACGTATGATTAGAAGTAAGGATCGATCAAAAATTTTTGAAGAAAAAGCTTGACTCACGGCATCCTTTGGATGGGTGTTTGAAGTTCGACAGATTTCGATCTCGATCTTATTTAACTTCGGCCCAACCTTAACCTGTTACTAGGATTGTGCATACTTATTTTCAATTGACATTGCAGTAATATTTCTACATGCTATTTGTCGTGAGCCCTCTTCAAATCTGTGTCTTCGGTGCAGCTGGTACCACCCGCCAGCACTTTTCATCACGGTGTAATAGGCAGCAAAGTCAGAGCTTGCATTTTATTTTTCTTCAAATTATCAATGGGTAGGGTGTTATTTTGTAAAACTAACCGCTTGAATATCTCAGCTTTTTCTGATAAGGAAAGTTTCCATAGTAATTTTACAAATCTAGACATAACATTGCCATGACTCAAAAAATTATAGCAATTTCTCGCATTAAATTTTTGTTTTGTTCCCATTTCCATCCTACTGTATCCTTCTTATTGCTGGTCTTTTACTCGGTACATGCTCCAATTGTTTGAGGTCTCCAGCTCCATTTGTTCTTAGGGTGTCTCTAAATGGATCTCTTTTATTTGATGTCTTAAAGAATCATACATTAGATACAATTCTACTTGATTCTCTTGCAAAAAAGGAAAAAGACTTAATATCAAGGAAAGGCATTTTAACGATCTTTTAGAGATCTAACAAATGACATGCATAGAACATCCTCTGCAAAGTAATTAACTATATATAAACATGTAATTATCATTCATGACATGCACAATTAGCCACTAAACTCAGCCAAATGAAGGATAAACAAAAACTAATATTCGGCACACTTTAAAAAAAAAAAATTATTTTCATAAATGCCAAGTGTATTTGTGTATAACAACTATATAAAAAAAAAAGTCCTCTATGACACTCTTGTTTGTCTCTTCTTCTTCTTCCTATTCCTCGACTATATCCGTTTAGTGTTATTTTTTTAAAAAAAATAAATCTCTCTCCCTCTATCTCGTCCTATCTCTCCCCTCTCTGTTCCCATCCCACTGCCACGCCATCCTATAGTCTCCGTTGGGTCCCTCCACCCCGAACCACCTCCAGTTCACATCCCTGAGCCGCATATCATTAACCTCGCAGAACCAAATGGCCCAACCTTCGGCTCGAACCCCAGACCGGGGGTCCGGTCCTTGGATCTTGAGTTCACTGTCTCCATCCAATCCACCATGTAAGCGGAAACCCTCCTCCCAAACTTCACCTTAAACTCCTCCCATGCCTGGTACTTGTAATGGTACACCCTGACGACCGAACCCCGGTCCACTTCGTCTTGAACCCGGTTTCAGCACGAAATGGTGAACCGAGTTAACCAGCGAGTCGTGCACAGCATCGAGCTGCAACAGCGACTTGTGCCGCTCCACGATCCTACGCCGGCACGTGTAACCTTGCGTTATGTCGTCTCTCGGGTGGGTCCGTAGACCAGACGGCCCGAAGTTGACGCATCGTATCGAGACCTGGCCCACCTTCCGTCGGACATCCATGAGAGAACCCAGCATGGTTCGGTTCGGGAATCGCATCCGGCCCAGGCTGGGGAGAAGATGAACTCGCCCACGTCGATGAAGGCCATCCAGGTGCAGGTGTCCTGGTTCACGGCTGCGTAGTGGGAGAAGCCGGCCTCTTGGGTCTTGGGCCAGGGCCAGAACCCGGTCGAGATGTTGAACCCATCCGAGGCAAGCCGGTCCACCACCGAGTACAAGTCGTCGTCGCTATCGTTCTCGTAGAGGAAGAATTGCTCGACGTCGATCGCCGAGTGGTGGACGATCCACTCCGTGAGGAATTTGGCGACGTTGCGGACTATTGTACAGGCGCAGATTAGCGCACGGCTATCAGCTGTGCGTCGGGTGACAGGTGGCCAATGGTACGTAGTTGGCCAGGGATGGGATTTGGGTGCCCTCAGCCGCGATCTCCAGGGAGATGCGGAGGGCCTCACCGGTTCTGGATTTCGTGGCGGGTGGGTGGGAGCAGCGGAACACCTCCTGGGCAGAACTGGTGGCGGAGGTGGCGGCGACGGGGGCGGCGGCGCCGCTGGTGTGGGAGGAGAAGAGGTAGCGGAGGTCGGAGGTGGGGCGGTTGACGCCCTGGCGGGTGTTAACGCCCTTGGCAAAGATGACAACATCGGTGGGAGTGGAAAGGGCCTCGTAGATGAGGCGGGTCCACCTGATCATCCCAGAGGTGGGATCGTGGCCGTCGGAAATGCGGGCGGCAGTGGTGGGGTCGATGAGGCGAGGGTGTAGAAGGGACGGAGGCGGCGGATGCTTGTGGGGATGGGGCAGCGAAAGGCGGAGCGGGCGGGGAGGTGGGGAGGGTTCTGACGAAGCCAGTGGGGGAGACGGCGCCGTTGTGAAAGAGGCAGGAGAGGTTTCGATGATCGCCACCGGTGACAGCAGCGGAATGGAGGGAGAGAATGAGGAAGGTCTCCTAGTCGGGGAAGAGGATGGACTCCGGTGGAGGAGGGGGGAGGCGGCTGGATGGGTGGTGGAGGAGCTCGTGGACGGCGAAGTTGTGGCGGTGGAAGAGTGGCTGGGTGAGGGTGGTGATGAGGGGAAGGCTGCTGCCGGGGCGGCGGGCCGTTGAGGGTGGCGAAGGGGAGGAGGGCGCCGAAGATGTGGAGGTATAAGGAGCGGATAACGGCGACGAAGATGACGATAGAAAGAAGCGACGTCGTGAAACTCCATCACATCTTCCCGTTAGGGGAGGTGTACAACAGTACAAGGGAGTGAAACGAGGACCAGATGGAGGAGGAGAGAAATTAGCAACCTTTTATGGGTTTTTGATGTAGAAATTAATTTAAACTATTTTTTTAAAAAAGAATTTCAAGGTACAAGAGTAATGCCGTTATTTTTTTAAAAAATTTTGATAACAAGAGTAATGCAGTTATTGGGCAATTAATTATTAATGTAGTGCATATACCGGGAGAAACGCCGGAGAAGGAATGGTTCAGGGAGATGAAATGATCTGATGAATCGAGATAGGCGTTGGACCAAAATCTCTTTTTTTTTTTCATTATTTTTTTTAATTATCATAGAACGGGATGCGCTAGATGGCTATTATTGGAGGACAAGGAGAGAGGGAGAAGGGAGTGTCATTTTCGCTAAGTTGTTAGGTGATGGTTAGAAGATGACAAGGCTGACAAAGGATGGGGGGAGGAAGAACATATAGTTTCAAGGCCGTAGCATATGATCGGATTCATCAAGCCAATTTGTATTCGATCTGCGTTAATAAAGTTCAAATTTAGACTAAATATATTTAAATTATAAATAGATTAATTAGTTTAAACTAATTAATAATTGGGTTAGATTTAAATCGATTTATTTATCTTTTAATTATTTAAACTATTTAATAATCGAGTCGGATCGAGTTAAATAAATTATCTATTTATTAAATAAGTTATTATGCTAACGAATTAATATATTATATAGTTGATGTTAAGGATTTTGCTACGGTTCTTCAAAAAATTTTTTAGTCATTTTGCTATTTATCTATTTCTGTTTGTTAGATTAAAGATGGATCACTCGGATTTCAACCGGTTGAAATACAAAGTGCATAGCTGGTGCTGTAAATATTTCAAAGTTTAGGATTATGGAGAAGCCACGAGCTGGTGGGGTGGGTTTGTGGGTGGTGCAGAAGCTGGAGCCCAAGTCGGAGGGGAAGAGCGATGCAGAAGGCGGGGCGGGCGCGCGCAGGGAGGGTGATGCGAGGTGGGGGGCAGTTTGTAGCGGCATGGAGAAACTACGGGGGAGATTGGGGTGTTGGGGAGTAGTGCAGAAGGTGGGTGTGAGCACGCGCAGGGAGGCGATGCGGATGGGGACAGTTTGCGACGGCGCGGAGAAGCCACAGTCGGTGGGGTGGGTTATGGGGGAGCACAAAATTCGAGGGCAAGCCCGGGGAAGTGGGGTGCTAGGGAGTGGTGCAAAAGGTGGGCCAGGTGCGCGCGGCAAAAGGCGGTGCAGGTAGGCATGGGGGGTAGAGGAGCTACAGGTGCCGGTGGTGGGCAGGGGAGGGGCGCTGGGGGGGTGGAGGACCACAGGCGGAGGGAGATGGAGGACCTACGGATGGAGGGAGGCAAAGGAGTCGCAGATGGTGCCAAGGGGGGGTGGTGCGGAGAAGCCATGGGTGGTGCCACTGGAGAGGCGGGTGGAGGAGGATAAGGGGTGGTGTGCGGTAGCAGAGAGGCAGGCGGCGGCCAAGAAAAATAATAAAAAGAAAAAACCATTAAAATAATAAAATATTATTTTTAAAAATAATAAATATAAAATGATGGTAGTGTAATGTCTTAAATGCCATTTATGATAAAATAATATTAATCAAGCAATGTGGCAAAATCCATATTAATAGGTTAAGCAGGTAATCTATTATTAAATAGATTAAATATGTCGGATTTGGTTATCTATTTATTATATATGATAAGTTCGGGCATTTGGAGAGGATAAGAGATCTACTCTATCAGAAAGTAAAAAAAAAAGGGACATGCAGTGAAGTTCTCGAAGGCACAACATTTAAGATTGAGAAATTATTTATGCATAATAGGCGGTGTAGAAAATCCGATGTGGAGTACACTGCTTTACGTGATTGATCTATATAGCCACCGCTTTCTAACGTGCATTTGATATACGTAGTTTCACTTTTTTATTAAAATTTGAATGACAAAATATCGTTACTCTTTGAAAAAAATTATGACATCTTATATCCATAATATAACATCCTGTATGCAAGAAGTCATAATTTTAATGCAGGATATCATAATATGTCATAGGATATCATAAATTTTTCAAAGAGCAGGGGTATTTTCATCATTCAAAATTTTCAAACGAAAAAACGAAACTGCAGATATTAAATGTGCATTGAAAAGTGGTTGGACAAAAATATTCCTTCTATATTAGGACATTCTAGGCCATAATATGACATCCTGCATATAGAAAATCATAATTTGACGCAGGATGTCATAATATGCCAGAGAATGTCATAATTTCCCAAGCCATATTGTGACATACGTAGGAAGTCATAATATGCCACAGGATGTTATAATTTTTTTCAAAGAGCAGGAGTATTTCGTCATATAAATTTTAACGAAAAGTGAAACTGCAGACGTTAAATACGTATTGGAAAGCGATGATTACGTAGACCAATTACATAAAGTGGTATGCTACATATTAAATTTTTATACTGCCCGTGGTGCACAAAGAATTTCCCTTTAAGATTCAAAGCATAATCTCTTCTAAATCCGCTGCTACTTACCACCCCAACTAGCAGTGTAGTTGGGGGGTTATTGTCCCAAAGGCGCCATCCATTGCAGATGGAATCTGAGCTTTTGAGAGAAGCCATTCTGAAACTTTTCTGTAGCCTTTCTTTCAAATGGAAAGGGCGGTCACGAAACCGCTTTATTTACGGAACTCCAAATCTTTCATGGAATCCTTGTATACTTTGCTGTACTTCGAGCCAAAGCCTAGGTTTCAGCAAATTTGTTTTGAATGTCAACCAACATTTGAATACTTCTGAAAGTCCTCACTCAAAACAAATGCCTATGAGCACTTGTAGTAAATCATGATTCCATCAAAAATCATGAAAAGAAGAATAATACCTACATAGTTCTAAAGAAGTAAAGATTTTTTTTTTTTAATAAAATTACTCTTCCACATGAGGAAAAAGGAGAGTAGTAGTATATGCATTTATAGAGATTCATTCATATGTGACAAGGACTCTGTTTAAAGAAAATGATTCTAAAAGGGAACAATTACAGTTATGTGAAGGATTACTAGTGCATAGATAACCTTCCAAAACAAATAAAGAAATATATGAAATATTTATAAGAAAGATAAATCAAAAGATATCTGTTGACTCAATTAAAATTGGTATTCTGGGTCTAAAAATGAAGCTGATTTGTATCATGTGGGCTCTCATTTCTATTAGAGGAGAGAAATCAAGGTTATGCGTATCATGTGGGCTCTCACTTCCTATTAGAATTTAGAGGAGAGAAACCAAAGTTATGTGTTGAATCTATTTAAAATTGGTCTCTTGTATCTAGAACAAAACTGTTTATAATCACAGAGACTTACATTTCCTTTCACTCCCTCGGTTCAAAATTAATAAACCAGACTACAGATTGGTATCAATCAAATTGGTTTGCAAGGAGACTTGGTCTGGCAGGGAAAATTAACTAGGTAGAAGTTTAAGCTCCCAGTTGCATTTTTAGGTCACAATTGGGCGAAAGTGCTGAAGACATCAGTCATAAACTCCACGACAGCCCAGATATTACTCAATCTACAATCTATTCTGCCATCGATATTCACAAGATTTCCAGGACTAAACCTTGAAACTTCTTTCAAAGAGAGGTTAGTAAGAACCACTGGATCATGCCTCTCTTGTTAATAAATTCTGTTATCTAGTGTGCAAGTAGATATGTAACTCACTAACAGTAACAGGACACCATCTACAAAAATCAAAGTCAAGTAAACCAACCGAGCAGAGGAACATATTATGTTAGGAGTTGTATAATACTAAACGTGAAGAAATTATTAGATGGATCATATCCAATGAACCAGTCCAATGGTAACTCGCCATATTACACCTCTTTATATTTAAATTATTCAAAATCAAACAGAGATAAAAATTCATCTTGTTATCCATCGCATACATGCCTCGCAATTTGAATTGCTCCACCGGACTTCATCGATCTAACAAGACCTAACAAGTTACATGATTAACATGATGGGGCCTAGTTGAGCCTTCGACCCATGTGTGTATACATGCATCCTGGTTGATCAACCATGCATGTAATCTCATTAATATTACTAAGTTCGTTATTTTTCAAAGTCCAAAAACAGCATGATGGGAGTCCAAAAACATCAATGTCTGAAAAAGAAGTTGATGGCTGTGAACTTTATACGCCAAGCAGCCACACAGATAAGATAAGACACCAAGAGGTTTGTTATAATGGATAGATACCCCAAGGTGGAGAGAATAAAAGAGAACAAAGTAGAGAACCGAGGGAGCTTTTCTCCGTTAGGAAGCAAAGAGGTAGGCGGGGTTGGCGAGAAGTCCCAAACGTGGACGGGTGAGAAAGCCAAAGGACCCATGTATCCAATGTGACGTTTGGCATCCAATGTGACTTGTGTCTCCCTTATGGGGGACTAAATTATTGAGCAATGCCATGCATTGTTCTAGTGAAGCCATCTACAATGTTTGTCCTTTTAGATTAATATAATCTAAAATATATCAAGAAATTCAAGTGCCTCTTCTTTTTACTTTGTCTTTATGGCTCTGTGACTCTCATGTTATTTTTCTAAGAGAAACAGAAACCCCAGCTTCATGTTTTCCAATGGTTGGAAATTTTGCTCTCTCTCTCTCTCTCTCTCACACACACGCACACATGCACATGCGTGCACACGCACAATCACACACACATTGTAGCGTAGATGAGTCCTTAGCTTAATATAATCCAAAATATATATAACAAGAAATTCGCATGCCTCTTTGTTTACTTTGTCTTTATGACTCTATGGCCCTTATGTTATGCTTTCCAAAAGAATCAAAAACCCCAGCTTCATTGTTTTCAGTTGGAAATGTTGATCTCTCTCTCTCTCTCTCTCTCACTCTAGTTTAGATGTAATCACAATCTTTTATTAAAAAGAGTGAATATTCCTCTCTCTTATATATTAATGTCATGTGTGTGGCACGTGGAGTTATAACAAAATTTTAGGAGGTTGATTGGGTCTAATCTTTCTTTCAAAATAAGATTTTATGAGTATCTAGAGATATTATATATGGTTCACTATTGTCAAATTATGCCTATTTAAAAGCACCACTACTTGATCACTCTTGACAAAGATAAATTGTTTGTGCCGACAAGGAAATTAAACTAGGAAAATCGGATAGGCAAATAACATAGTAATAGTTGTTATATATTTCAGATTACGGTGCAATTATCTTTGTCAAAAGACTTTTTAAGTCATGATTTTGTAAATGACATCACAAATCCTTAATCTTTTAAGCTCAGTCAACTTTTTCCACCTATATATATGGTTCAGTCGTTCATACCCATGTTATGTTTATACGCATAACTGTGCCCATGATTCGCATGCTTATTATCTTGCTAACGAAACAAGAGGAGAGGGAACTAATATATCTACATCTGATAGACCTAATTAAGTTTCTTCCACCAGCAGTACACTTGATTATTAGATTAATAAATTCTTCTATTATGGATAAAAATTTTTTACTGCTTTGTAAATTGTTTATTAGGTACTTTAATTATTATCTTGTTAAAAGACTAGAAGTCCTTAATTTTGCTTGGTAGACCATAGTAATTTGGGACTATTTTGGTCCTTACAGGTGAAGTGGGTGAGAGCTGAGGATCTTAGAGCCTGGAGAAGTTTGCTTCTTGAATCGGGAGGAACTATGATGAATTGAATACTTTATAAAATACTTTGAGTCAGTTGTTAGTGTATGTTTTTTCTTTTTCTTTGATGTAAAACATGGAAGATCCTTGCTTTTTCTTGATTATCTTAGTGGAAATCACTCAACTCTTTGGCCTAACCTTTTCTTCTTTTCCAAAAAAAAAAAAAAAAAGGAGGAAGAAAGCCCATTAGAATTTCACTTAGAGTCACATGAAAAGAACTTGTATAATTATTGGCTTCCATTGATTGGAGATTACCCAATTCAAATATTTAGAAATTCAATGAAAATCAAAATAGACAAATAGAAATCCTTTGACTCAACAATGATTGATTTGGATTATTACAAATTGTTTCTAAAAGTGTCCAGTGTCCTTTTAACAGTCAGATGACAGACTGTAAGAATAGGCTCTTATCGAGTTCCTATCCATTTAGCAATGTAAGTGTAGAAATAATGAAGTTACAGACAACTGCAAAATAGCAAAAGTTCCAATAGAGGAGAGTTTCACATTCCTTCCTCCTCTGACTAATACTTTATAAAATTTTGTATATGTCTCTACAAATATAGCTTACTACGCATTACTTTTTGAAAAGCATTATCAATATATATACCTCTCAAATAATATTGTTTTTTTTATATTCATAACCCTTGTTCAATTTTTGATTAATGATGCTAATAAGTAACTGATTCACTGAGTACAATACAAATGTCAATTCTTTGTTAGGGCATTAATGCAAAAGTTAATATTAGCTTTTCATACTTCAAATGGTTACTTACCAACCCTGCCAGCAAAAATTTAATGAGAGGGGTATTGTTGTCAAAATAAGATGATTTGAGAGGTATATATGTTAGTAGTTTTTGCAAGGATAAATATATAAAACTTCTAATTTATGTTTGGCTCTAAGCAATTCAAGAGTTGCACATCACTTGCCTTTAACTGCTTTTTCAGTTGTCTTAACTTTTTGTGTGATATTTTTTTCATTATGTAGCATGCGTATAATTCGATAGTGCAACATAGCATGCTTATAATTCGATAGCTAGGTCTAGATAGACTTAGCTACTGTTGGCAGAACCAAGATCGAATCCCACCTCTCACCTAAAGAGAGAGATTAGATGAGAGATCATACCATCTAAGCAAATGTTAGGGTGAATGCAACAAAATTGAAACATTAAATTTATATTTAAGTATGAAGCACGTTTTAGATGCATCCCTAGCATCCTCCTTCTGAAAGTCTAACTAATTGTATGATGATCAAGTCAGTTAAGCAGATTTTCTTTTTCCACCCATACTCTGTAGTGGTGAGCTATGGAGATTTTTATATTTTGTATTGGAAAATTTAAGGTCCAATTAGAAGGCTCTGATGAAAGATCAATCCACTCACCTCCTAAAGGTGCAGCGATATCTGATGTGCTCCTTCTTAATTTGTTCTATTCTATTCTTCTCTTCTTTTCCTAGATTCTTTGTCTCTATCTCTGATAACAATCCACTAAAAAGGAGATAAGAACAAAATCCATTTCTCCTGAAAACCAAGGGCTTCCCCAAGGATCCATCCTGGTATAATTAAGGTTGGATGCATAACTATTAACTAAAATATTTTTCTTGATAGAGAACGAAACCTTTAAAAGTACATAAAGTTTTAGTTTTTTTGCACATATATTAAATACTTGCTTATTATAATTGTACAGAATAAATTTGATCAGACCTCACAAGATGCTATATGGCACATTTTTTTTGAGTAAAATATATGTAGCACATAACTACTGCATGCCTGTGTGAAAACACATGTAATCTTGAGAATGTTGATTTTTTTTTTTTTTTTTTTTGTACTGTTCTTATGGGTGTTATCTAGCTTTTCTACCAGTGAATACAAACTCTTGAGCATTCTTTGCATGCGGAGGCTTCTGACTCGTCCATGCTTCCATCTACATTTCATTCTCTCCTCAATGAATTGTCTCTGCACCAACTAACCCCTGTATATGCTCCCAAGTTCATTTCTTATTCTTGGAAGAATTGCTGAAAACAACCTAAGAATAGTCACATGGACAACATATGTTAAGAATAGGGCTAGGCCCAATGCAGTTCAAATCGAGCTTTAGCTTGGGCTTAGGCTTGAAATAGGGCTCGAAAGAAGATTAGGCCACTCTTGGTTCAATGCTTGGTCTAGCCCAACTCTAGCCTGAAGCCCAAGCCTTGAACCAAGCTTCGGACTTGGCTCAAGGCATGATCTAACCCTATATATACCCTGACTAGAAATAACTAGCTTGAGCTTGAGGCACTATGTTTGAGGACTCGAACATCTCCTTGAGGTAAGGTGTGTGACCTGGATCATGTTGATCTCATGCGAATAGAAGTTCAGTAAGCTGAAGAACTTAAAACCCTCGATCCCTAATTTCCTTCAACTATTTAGCTATTCCCTAATCACCAATCCCTCCTCATTCCTCACACCCATCACATCGCCTCTCTCAGTGTAGGGCGCATGAGATCCTCTTCTCATCAGCGATGCCCATCAGGCATCTTCCCTCTTTACTCCCTATTCTCTCTAATCTTTCCCTCTCCCCCCTCTTAGTGGATAAAGCATGCTAGGGCTTTGCTCAGAGCTAAGGATAGGCATACCTATTATGAGATTGTTTGGATGACCACATAGTTATTTGGATATACAGAGTTAGGAGGTTGATGATATTGAAGAGATCATAGATGAATGGTCAAAATTTGCTGTCGCAAGATTTTTAGTACATATGAGATTATTTTTAATGATGGATTTTGGTATCTTAAAATACTTGGATTTTAAAAAGTAATGATCTCTACCAGTTCCTTCTACCTTACTTCCATTTCTTTCTCAACTTAGCAACTTGTATGCATGAGAGATATCTAATGGATGAGTTAATTAGCAAACCAATATTTTATAAGTTGTTTTTGTTGGGTGGATGTCTGATCTGGACACCACC
>KE504672.1:575463-590554 GCA_000441515.1 Elaeis oleifera | reverse complement strand
CTGCGGGCGCACCGCCCCGCCGGCCCTCTGCCGCCTCGGGTCTCGTGCCGACTTCGGAAGCTCGTATCTTCTCCATCCGAGCTCTGTTTCAGGTGATCTTGGTCTCGTTGGACTCCGTTTTCGCCGCGAACCTCGCTATGGGCTCAATGTGGGCTGAATCTTGAGGCGTCAAATCCTAACAGTTTTATTGTTTTATCCCTAATACAAAGTCAAAAGTTAATTATGCTGGTGAATCTTCCAGAGGAAGCATGGATCAACTTCAAGACAATATATATATGATGTCCGGGATAATATATATGATGTCCGGGACAATATATATCACTTCCTATATCTTTATGGCATCCTGAATAAGATATATGATTTTTTATGAATATATATGACATCCTGAACAATATATATGATATTATGTGAATATATATGATATCTTGAACAACATATATAATTTCTTAATATCTTATATAATTTTTTATCAATATATATGATATCTTGAATTAAGATATATGACTTTCTGTGAGTATATATGACATCTTAAATAATATATATATATTTCTACTGATTATTATAATTAACAGAAAATCATATAAAGCATCAGGAAGTTATATATATTCTTCAGGATATCATATATATTTATAAGAAGTCATATAAGATGTTAGGAAGTCATATATATTATTCAGAATATAATATATATTCACAAAGAGTTATATTATGTATTAGAAAGTTATATATATTATTTAGGATGTCATATATATTCATAAAAAATCATATATATTGTTCAGGATGTCATATATATTCACAGAAAATTATATAAGGTATTAGAAAATTATATTTATTATTCATGATGTCATATATATATTTATGAAAAATTACATAAAATATTAAAAAATTATATATATTGTTCAGAATATCATAAAAATATAAAAATAATACATGTTGTTCAGAACGTCATAGATATTAAAAATAATATTATTATTATTTTTATTTATAAAAATATTTTATTTTAAAATTAATAAAAAATTAACAATATTAAATATTTATTTCATCGTAAATAAACTACATGTTTCAATATAATTGAGTGAGTGGCATGCTCCTCGTTAATTTTTTTTACCGTGCATGCTACATAAAGAATTACTCCATGGTGCAAAGGTTACACCGAGATGGATGCTAATAAATGCAAGTCTATGCCTTCTAGATACATATGCTAACAAGGCATGCATCAAAATTAGCGATCCTTAGCATGATAATAATTCTAACGATCCGAAAGCGGCAGCCCTTTCCCTTATGTGCCACGCGTCAAGTTTCTATTTGCCAAGAAGTCTGCATGCCGTCAACACACGGCCAGCTGAGCCAACGTAGAGAGCCAGCTCCGCTCTCCCGTGCGTCGCTCGTTCACCTTCTCGTCCCGTGGATCGCGCTCTCGCTTTCTCCTACACTGCATCGCGCTCTCCTCTCACCCTCATGGCTTCTTCCCTAATTATCCCCTCCGTCGCCCCCGGAAAAAATGGAGCAAGCGGCCGGCGAGCTCGGAGACCTCGAATCTTCGGGTTCTCTCAACGAAATCCTAAAAGAAGCAAACGGAAATCGAGACCAACCAAAAAAACCTAAGCCTAGAAGAAGCAAACCGAAATAGAGAGGAACCTTAAAAGCTCATTTCTCTTCCTTCCTCCGCTCCTCCCCCAAGAAGACCTCTCCCCCGTTTCTGGCCTTTCCGTTAGGGTTTCCACCTACCCCTCGGAAGTCCCCCATTTCTCCTCTTCCCATTTTATTGCCAGGTGGATTGATGCTGCGTGGCTGCTCCTAATTTCATCGATCATTTGTTCAATATTTTCGTTTCTTTGTTTATTCGGTGGGGCGTGATGAGGGGAGGAGGAGATCGGGGCAATGTAGCAGCTTGGCGTTAGATTTTCTCCGAGAGGAGGAGAGATTTCAGGGTCGTGATTTTGGTCCTGATTGGGTTTGGATTTCGGTGCGGAGAGATGAGTTGCTTTCTTGCGTTTGCCATCGGCAGAAAGAAGCTGGAAGGAGGTTCAGCGATGGCATGGCACCCCGGTCCTTGTCCCGCCTTGTCGATTCGTTAGGTATGCCGAATTGTTTTAGTATTGTTTTTTTTTTCTAAAAAGTTGCAAGATTTCCTCTTTGGCATTCCAAATTCTTAAATTTTAAGGACATTCTGAATTTATGTTTTTGGGTATGCCAGAATTCCTCACTTCCTTTTAACTTTCAAAACTTTCAAAGATATTTGGATTTTTTTGGTCTCTGGCATCTCGACTTCTTTTAATTTTAAGGTCATTCTGAAACTTACGTTCCTTTATTGGAATTTTAAAAGCAAAGTTTTTATTTTTTCCTCCCTCCCCTCTTTGGTCTGCAGATTTGGAGAAGAACGCACCTACACCAGCTAGAGCCAAGAGCTGCAACGCCCATAGTTTCACCTTGCGAGAGCTTGCAGCTGCCACGAGGAACTTCAAGTTGTCTAATTTGCTTGGAGAAGGGGGTTTTGGGAGGGTCTTTAAGGGTTTCTTGGAATCAGGCCAGGCAAGCGACATTCCGCTTCTTCTTATTCTGTAGTATATTTGTTTAGGATCCCATGTATTGTTTGATGAAAGTATTGATTTTGATTAACATTTGATGTATAAATTTCAATTTTGATGGTAGGTTGTCGCAATCAAGCAGCTCAACCAGAACGGGTTGCAGGGGAGTAATGAATTCCTTGTCGAGGTTCTAATGTTGATAATGTTGCACCATCCGAATCTTGTCAGCTTGTATGGATACTGTGCCGAGGGATCTGAGAGGCTCTTGGTTTATGAGTACATGCCACAGGGTAGCTTGGAAGATCACCTATTTGGTAACCTTCTTTAATAAATCTTCCTATTTTTGTCAGGCTTTTTCTTTTACTGATCTGGTTTGCATATTACATAGTTTTGAGCTTTGACCTTGTTCCATTTCAGATCTTTTGCCTGACTACATATGGTGTTTTAATTGCTGTCAATTATAATTTCACTGAAATAATATGTTCCTGTTGGTGTAATATGAGCAATCCTTTGGAACTTCCTTTTATTTCTAATTGTTTCCATCATGCAAGGAATGAGATGTATTATTAGGTATTGATATGAAGCTTAAGGCTTCTGGAAGCATAAAGTATAGCTTATGTCAATGTTAAATATTGCTTTTGGTTAAAATGTTATGGCTGCAATGTTACTAAGTTACGTGGAAGATGATACCCTAGCGACAACCATAAGCGACAATGCTTGCTTTGCCCAATCATCAGCTAGTTGTTTCATTGTACATTTTCTTTGAAGTCACATATTTGACCATAAGAAGTTGCTTAAAATGATTCTAATATTGTTTATGTTATGTACTCTTTAATAACCCGCACCATTGAGATTGTGTGACCCAAAGTTAAGCCATCCTCTGTTAAATATGTGTCATGTATCCCTTTCATTATTAGATCCCTAATTTAGCACTCTTGTTCTTTGATCACTAATGTCTCACTGCTGCATAGGCTTCTCCCAATTACACCACCTGGAAGTGCAGCTGTGCAGCTGCATTGGATATGGTTTTGGTTATTCATTGTTTGTATGACTGAGAAAATTAGTTAAAAGTCTTATTACTTGAGTTCTGAATATGAGTTCCTTATTGCTTGTCTTTTGTTCGACTTCGCATTATTAAACATCTAGTTATGGCTTACAAGCCTACTTTGATAAACTTGATATAAATTTGCAGATAAAATTGTCTTGTAATCCTGCAGAATTGCTTATTCTTTATCCATGGCCTTTTGTAACTTCCTTTTTCATGAAAGGGCTAGTTAACCAACTAAGCCAGTTCTGAATATCTTATTGACTTTGGTATTCCACTTCTTGGAAAGCCTTGTTCTCTCATCCTTGTTAGAGAGCTCCGACAAATTTTCACTAATCCAAGCCAGTAATCTTCTTGAAATTCCAATTTATTCTTGGAGGATGATTGCCCCTTTTCTTGCTTTATATGCATACATATATATGACTAATGGCCTTTGCTACATTATTTGATTAAACTGCAGCTTTACACTTCATAAAGAAAGAAATCACATGGCATCTACACTATTGGATTGATAAATGCATTCCATAATTTCGCTGATTTATTCAGTATTCATATCTCTCAAATTCTAACATTTCATATTTGATGCAGAGAGTAAAGCAACTCTCAAAGTGTGGTTAGGCATTCTATATTACATGCCTAGGATCATTATGGTAGGACCAAAGTAGATAGGAAGAAGAACAAATTTGGAGAAGGACAGCAATACTCAATTTTCATCAAACATGACAATATTACAAAGGGACTGATTTCTGGACACTTAGCATATCATTTATTCTTTCCTCCTTTACAAAATGACCAACAGGAGACATAGCTACATGATGATCCTTCAATCTTCATAAATGTGTCACTACAACCCAAAATACACAACTATTAATTTATATAGAACTCTAAGAGACATCACTTAGAGACACTAAGAGACATGTTCATAAACACTTCGTTAATTAGTAATAATTAATTTGGTATACTTTTAATACCCTCCAAACCAATTTTCCATGTGCTATTCTAAGCACCAGTCTAGCTTCTTGAAAATATTAAAGTTGAGGAGCTAGTGAGCATGTACTTCTTTAAAAGATTCCATACTTCTAAATGAGACAATGTTCATGGCCATCTATGTTGATGTAAAAGACTCATAAAATATCTTCACTAGCTTGTATGGTACCTTTATTAGAGCATGTTTGTTCTTCCACTTTGCGCCTGTGATCACCATACTTATTTTTTTGTACCATGCTTTCACTTTCTCTTTGGGTTGAAAATGGCTCCATGATTACCCAACTTGTATCACAATAGATATTTCTACTCCAAAATGTGATATGGATCTCTCACATTTTCAATTATTTTGGCTTCATAACTTACTCACTTATTCCTTGAAAGAGCTGCAAAAAGGGTTGCAGTAGGCTGCACATGATAGGAAAACACCTTATCAAAGATGACATCTTGAGAGGTGACAACCCAATGTGTCTTCAGATGCACTGAGATCCCTTCCTTTGTGGGTCACATCCTGTAGATACTCACTTCTTATCCGTATTTTTGACTTGCTCACCTTTTGATCAACCTCCCTACTTTTCTGCCTTTCATCTTCTACAACTTCATTCTCTTTTTCTTCTTGTACATCATTTTCTCCAATATTCTATTTACAATATTTCATTCTTATAAGAAAGAAGAAACAAATTCAAGGTTTCCCATACCTTGCTTGGAGACTTTATATCTTCAACATGATTCTGAATTTCTCGATGCACTGCACCTTGCAATGTCTTCAAATCTCTCTTTCTCTCTCTCTCTCTCCCTCCCCCCCCTCCCTCTCCCCACCACCATTGGAGTCCATCCTCAGCGTAGGAACCAATCCACAAATTATATTCTTCTTCCTGTCCTCATCCTTGCAAAGCTGTAAGCACTACTGAACCATCTAATGAAGCTCTGATACTATGTTTAGAGTAAAACTATACTCAAAATGTAGCTAGGACTTTGGACTACACCCAATGATCATTATGATAGGACCAACGTAGATATCAAGAAGAACACGTTTGGACAAGCACATAAACATTCAATTTTCCATCAAAAAAGACGATTACAAAGGGACTGATTTGGGGACATGTTAACATATCATTTATCATTACCCCTCTTTATAAAATGACTAACAATAGAGCTGTATATGGTTACATGGTGACCCTTCACAATACATCACAACCATCAAAAAGACAACTATTAACTCATTTAGGGCTTTAAGAGATGTCACTTAGAAACATTAAGAGACATATTCATAAACACTCTATTAAATGGTAATAATTAATTCTTCATTAAATTTGGTTTACATTTTAATATTTCATCGTGTGAAATATTGATCCGTTAAGTTCTTCTTTTTTCAGATCTACCACCTAATAAAGAACCACTTGATTGGAACACAAGGATAAGGATTGCTGTTGGTGCTGCAAAAGGGCTAACCTATTTGCATGATGTGGTCCATCCACCTGTTATCTATCGGGACTTAAAATCTGCTAATATATTATTAGATAATGACTTCAACCCTAAACTCTCTGATTTTGGACTCGCGAAACTTGGACCTGTTGGTGACAGAACTCATGTTTCTACAAGGGTGATGGGAACTTATGGCTATTGTGCTCCTGATTATGCTATGAGTGGGAAGCTAACTGTGAAGTGTGATGTATATAGCTTTGGTGTGGTTCTATTGGAGCTGATCACTGGTCGAAGGGCATATGACTTCTCCAAGAAGGCAGGGGAGCAGAGTTTAGTTCATGGGTAAGTCACTCCCAATAATGCAATTTCAGTTCCATACATATTTAATTCTCCTGCAAAAGGCATTTGAATATTGCCTTTTCAGCTTCATCTCATTGCAATTATATCATTCCATATGAAGTTTCTAGAACCTTTACTTTTTCTGATTATTCAGGAAACATCATCAGATGACTAACAACTGGTTTTGAAAGATGTCATAGTTTTTATCATCGAAAGAAAAGAAAGAAGAAAGATTTTGGATCTTTCAATTCTAAATTTGGAACATTTTGGTGTATGGCTAAATTAACATCAATCTTCTCGCAAGCATGTTAAATCCGCCTAATATCAATGACAGATTGATGTTTTTCTGCCTTTTCACTTTGCTGATAATGTTGATTTTCTTGACCAATATTTCGAAGACTCTGATGGGTCCTATTTGTAAAATACAGATAAGTAGTCTAGTGTGGTCTCCAAGAAAGTAATCACAATGTTACTGCTATAATTTTAGTTTGTTTCTATTGTTGAATGGTAAGAGGGCATCAAGCTGTAACTTGACCACTACTGGCTAGCTCAAGATCATGAACACAATCCCGGAGATGCACTTTCCCTTTTTTTTATTTATTTATGACATGTGTGGACCAGGCGCATCCTTTGCTCAATGATAGGAGGAGGTTTGTTCAATTGGCTGATCCATTATTGCGTGGGCGCTATCCAATCCGTGCCTTGTACCAGCTTGCTGTCGTCACTTCAACGTGTCTTCACGAGAAGCCTCATCTTCGCCTTCCATGCTTGATGTGGTTGTTGCCCTCGATCATGTGGCATCTCAGCCCTACATCTTGGAAAATAACCAAGGGATGGCTCCGGATCAGGGCCCATTTCGCCCTACCTCTCGGATAATGACCAAAGGACAGCTCCCCTCCAGCACCACCCACATGGAAGGCTGCCAGCGCTCCTGCTACAACAAACAGTGATGGTTTAAAAGGTTATAACCATTTGCTTGCTAATACTTAATTGGTTTATCCTAGATGGAGATGGAATCTGGCAAAGATAATGCGAGTGGGCATTTTTGTCATGGATCCAGGAAACATCAGCTGTAATATGCGTTGGAACAAGAGGTGAAAATGAATCGGATGATATCTGTTCGATCTATTTTTGTATCCGAATTTATTCAAATATGAATAGAAATTTGAGTATTCGATTAATATTTATTATTTATATCTATAATCATTAATAAAATTAAATATTAATGTGGATAGATAACTATTCGATCCGAATATCTGATTCTATTTTTAATTTATTTAATTTATATAGTATTAATTTTTTAAAAAATAAATGAGTATATTAATTAGTAAAGGACTATATTAATATGTTATTAATTTGATTTATTATCTACTTAGTAATATTTTTGATTTTATAGTCATAAAATTTAATCATTCGATTTATATTCATATTTTAAAAATCTGATAGGTATTTGTATTCATTTAAAATAAATATGAATATAAATTTTTATATCCAATTAATATATATATATATATTTATATTTATTAAATAAATAAATATGGATATACATATGCTAGTATTCGATATATTTTCGGTCCAACTAGAACCAATAAATGTCTACAGCATTTCATCCTTACTTGGTTTTGATATGTTAGACTACCATTGTTATTATAGCCATCGAATTAGATTCCACCATAATTGCCAACTATAACATTGATGTGCCGTAAATGGAAGCATTGAGTGCACCACTTCAACTTGGATGGATGATCTTTATAATGCACTGCAAATAGATGCAAAAAAAATAGTTTGGAGCACTTAGAGATCTGTGCGATGGATGATCATATAGTGGATTTGCATGGAAGAAGGTTAGTCTTGGCATCATGCAATCATATTTTTTTTATGATATAAAAGATAGTTTGATCATAGATAATTTTATACTATCATGGATGGTCACATGACATCATTTTATTAATGAAGATAAATGATAGAATTATTATAAATATTTAAAATTTAAAAATTAGTTTGATATTTTTAAATTAAAAAATATAATTAAAATTTGACTAAAATGAAGAGAAATTGTTCTCACGTAGTTTTCTTCCTATTGTTTGCACCAGCCCAGACCAACAAGGGGACGTTATCCTGATTTATTTTCAAGCAAATAAATAAAAGGAACAATGTTTTGTTCTTTCCGGTGTCATTACCTAAAAGATGATCCACATTTATGTGATCATGAGGCACTGACATACATAATGCTTTCTTCAAAAAACTATAAATCTTTGGGTTTTGGAAATCAACAAGACAAACATGCCATGACATCTTAATTGTTGGATTGCAAGGAATTTATTCCTGCTGATTTACTTCCACCCTTTTTGTCATCAAACTTGCTATAGTTCTAACATTTGAAGCATTCTTAGTTGTATTCTAACCTAGGACCTTCTCAAACAGAGGTCAAATGCCTCAACAAGATGCAAACATAGTTGTTCAATTTCATTGGACACTATAACTTGTTCATTATAGGATTTGGACCAATCCTATCCTCCGAAGAGGCCCTCAGATTTACAATCCTCCTTGAAAGAGGGGTCCTTTTCCAAAATCTTTTGCTGGCTTGTGCCAGGAGCTGGTGTTTGTTTGTTTTGTTTCTTTTATTTATTATTTTTTGGTGGTCAGGAGAGCCGGTTAGACTTGGTCAGACAAACCGAGTAAGTATTGTCCATGTGGTACAGAATATTAGATGATATTTGACATTTCTAGGATGAGTCCTTCTGACCCATCTGAACTAAACCCAGGGGTGATTGCGTAGTTTCTAGAGTGGTTGACCCAGCCTGCATGATAGAAGTGGTACACCAACCCTTCAACAAAAGTTTGAGGTTCCATTAATTTGGTACACGCATCTCCTAGCCTATGACCCTTAACTAGCTTCTTATTCTAGACTGTAGATGATTAAGACATTTGTTTATTTGAACCTTTGACTGTAGATGATTAAGACATTTGTTTATTTGACCCTTTGACCCAGTAAAGATTAATTATCAGTCTAGCAATGTCACAAGAGTCTGATTTGATTATACTTTTTCATGATTTCAGACCTTATCAATTGAAAACAGAACTCATTCTATGGTCCAAATGGGATGAGGAGCAAAAAATCCAAGCGTTTTGAGTTTGTTCTCAAGCATTAAATGATACTCTTTTGTCAAGCTCAGCTTAGTCCTTGGTGATTATCACACTTCTTTGAGATGAGGAGGTTATTGCTTTGAACTTTATTTAGCTGCTCTAGGACCTTTTCCCCCAAATATCATTGGCAATATGAACCTTTTGCCTTATAGATATCATGGGAAAGACTGTGGGATAACTGAATAAAATAGAAGTCATCATGTTATTGGCAATTATGTACATCGATCATTCATAGGTTACAGGTCATAATTATGCATGATATTTAGCATATATAAGAGAATAATCCAGTGTCTTCCCCCCTCTATCATAGTAGATATGCCATCTTTTGAATTAAACCCAGGACCCAAGTCAGGTATGAGATAGAGATGAAAAGAGATCTCACTTATTCTTTTAGGTGTTATTGTATGAGCTAATTTAGCCTTATGGCTTCATTACAAGAAATTGGAATAACAACTATAATAAGCCACATGGAACCTGTATAGAAATAAACAAAAAATGAAGCAAAAGAGGAAAAATATTTTCTTCTTATTAGCAAGTTATGTTCTCTGAAATGACCCACTGAATGGAGTGAACAATGGTCCATTCACTGGTCCACAGTTCGATTTCACGCCAATGCAAGTCATGCTTGTATAGGTTAAATGGAAAATGTCTGATTGAACAAAGAAAAAACCCAGAAAATATCAAGATGTCATCAATATAGAATCTGATATGAGATGGTGGAGAATCCAATAGCTTTTAAGAGGTGGAAAGAGCCTTTCCTTTCATAGGTTTTCCAAGCAGTAATATCAATCTCTTTCTCATCCAAGTACAAATATTACCCAAACCATTTGAGTTGGTAGATGTGAAAGGGGTTGAAAGGGAGACAAATTGACAAGTTGTATAGCAGAAAATGCCACGCAAAAATAGGCAGGAGGGTGGCGAAACTCAACCTAATATATGACTCATTGGTTAGTTTATATTTTGTTTAATGCACAAAGCAAGTTGTGAGTCACAACCGTCTCCAAAGCAATGGGGTCTCTGCCATGTGTCTCTACTATTATATCATTACTTGTTTGAGCCTCTGTCCATGAGGATGTGAGATTCTTGTAGTTTATCTACATCATACTATATTATTGTGAGATGATACATACTGGCTAAAAAATCCATCTGGTGTTGTATTATGCAGGCAAGCTGGGAGCGTGAATAGTTGCGACTGTAGACATATGAAATGATTGCAATGGAGTACCAATCCTTGGTTGTATCTTTTGAGACCCCATGGATGTTCTTTTAGTGACTACCACCCTAAAATATGACAATAAAAGAAACTTAAAGAGGGAGCATATGTCTAGAAACTACTGCAAAAATTTTAGTTGATATTTGATAAGTATAATAATTCATAGATGATGATCAAATTTTTCTCCTTCTTCTAGTTAAGTTTATTTTGGAAAAATTATACTCTATTTTAGCTAGAAGGAGAATCTAACTTAGATAATATAAGCGCGAAGCTCACTCTCAAGCATAAGAGAGGCCTTGTAATTTAGTTTATTCATCTTTATAGAAGAAAGAAAATCAGACCCTACTTTTTCTAATTTCTATTGTCTAATATTTTTTTAAGATATTTGAGTTCAATGAATTAAATGAATTCCTTCTCTTTTATCAATTAGATCATAGTAAGTCATAACTAAAACCTTTCAGTATGGCAGCACGAGGCTATAAAGGCTTTTCTCCAAATCTACATGGTTTATTTTACCACACAAATGAAAGTGCTCTTTTCACAAAGAAAAGTGAAAGTGTTTTTGTGAGTTGATACTAAAACAATATCAGAAAATGCTATAGGATCGCAATTGCTCATCTAATAATTTTATCTATTGGTTGATAATCTACAATGGAGTTTTGCTTGAGCCAAGTAGTAGCAAGCATAACAACATTATATTGGAGTTAGTTTTATTTCTTTTTTATTTTTTTAAACTTTTAAGAACTTATGGCTTAGTAGAAGAGAAAAGTAGTTTTTTTTTGGTAATCGAAGAGAAAAGTAGTTGATTGTAAAATCTAGCAAGACCCTCTTGGCAATAAGATGAATGCAGTGGTCTAACTAAATCTTACCATGTCATCATCGAAAAAAATAAAAAAAAATCTTACCATATCAATGGAAGGTTTATAATTTGGAACTAGCTTTTTCTATATTTAAATAATTATTGCTTAAATTGCATTTCATTTGCATGGCCTAAAATAACTCTAAGAAGGAATTTGTCAATCCTATTATGTTCTATGGACAAATTATTGCAAGCTACTTTAGCCTTTGTTTACGGTCCTTTGAATTTTAATGACTGCATGTTGCACTTTTATTAATAAAATATATTTATTTTATAAAACTTATAAGAATACTTCCTTAACTTTAATCCAATTATATTTACATCTCTTGTATTTTAAAAAGTATCACACTAGCTCATTTAGTTATCGATATGTTTTAATGTGGTCTAACCATCTATTTTGTTAATGGATTGATGTCACATGACTATCATATAATATCATTATTTATAAATAATAAAATATTTTTATCTTCACCTCCTCTCTTGTTACCAATTGACTCCTCCTCTTCTATGCATCTCTCTTCTCCCTCCTCCTCTCTTTCTTCTTTGTTCATTTTTCTCCTCCATGGTAGCTCCCTCCAACTCCACCCATTCCTTTACTGTCTCCTCATGCTCGCATCCGCCCATAAGCCATCCCCTCTAGGATGGCTCCTTCCACCTTCGTCCTTTTTCATGGCAATCTATCTTTTTTCTCCCTTCTTCCCATCCTCTTCTCTTCTTCGTCCTCCTTCTCTAATCCATTTTTTGTCGGTGGCCCTTCTCTCCTCCTCTCTTTTCTCCTTATCTACTTCTCCTCCAAACTTACCTATAAGCCCTATTCCTCTACGACGGCCTCCTCCATATCCGCATTTTCACTAGCAACTCATTCTTCCTCCTCTCCTTCCTTTTCACCCACTTTCTTTTCTCCATGATAGCTCTCTCATCTCTATCCATTTCTCCACCGCCTTTCCTTTCTTCTCATCCTTCTCCTTCTCATCCTCCTCCTCCTTCAAGTCATCCATAAACCATCCACTTCCATGGCGATCTCCTCCACTTTTACTCCTTTTCGCTGGTAACCCATCTTTTTTCCTCTCTTTCTCTCTCATCTTCTTCTTCTCCTTATCCTCCTTCTTCTCTGCCGACCCATTCCTCATCGACGACCTCTTTCTCCTCCTCTCCTTCCTCCTCATCTACTTTCTTTCTCATCCTCTTTCTTCTTCAAGCGTATCTATGAGTGAGTGACATTTCTATCCATTGAGAGGGAAAGCTAATATTGTTTATTGATAAGTGAACGCCTGGATCACATTAGAACATATCGATAAGTAGAATGATCAGTATGATATTTTTAAAGTATATGATTGTAAATAAATTGGGCTACAGTTGAAGAGATGTTCGTATAATTTTTTTTTATTTTAATAACAAGTAGGATAGAAGAAATCACAGTTAAAATCTTGATAAGAGCGTATGATAGATGAACAAATATTATTCTAGAAAATCTAAAAGGCTTTCAGACTTACAATTCAACATATAAATGGGGAACAAGACAATCCCATGCACTAGCTAGCTTTGGAAAATGCTGACTTGGGCAAAGAGACAGAGTTTTACGCTGTTTAGATTTAGTCTCAGTGGAAAAAAAGTAGAGATTAGTCCCTCCTAATCCCAAAAAAGAAAAGTGAGAGTATTTATTGCATCTCAAATGATGCCAACATAATTACGACTAATCAACTTCAATAAATCCATTTGACTGAACAATGTTCTTTCTTTGTTTTCTTCTCCTTCCTTTCCTTTTTTTCCCTCTCTTCACAAGAAGATAAAACAAGATCTAGTTCCAATTCTTCATGGGCGTGCTTGAAGTCTGCAGTTAGTGACCGACTTTTTGGAAATGGCCCATTGCTCTCAACCACCCCGTTGTCCTCTTAGCAGTCACTGGCTGGAGGCAGCTAACGCAGGAATTTATTCAACCATGTTATTGGGTGGTCAGCATCCATCTGTTTATGTTCAGAAAGTGATTGGATGAACAAAGGGACATAAAAACTCTTCACCTCATCTTCTTGAACTCGTAGTTGTCAACCGGATTGCTGGATTTTCTACCAAGTTTTCAGCCATTATTTACATTTCTTCCTTAAGAATCTCTGTTACAGGCTCGTAGAAATAAAAAAAAAGGTATGGTAATTCAATGGTCAACCATTTCATGTATGATCTGAATTTGCTGAGAAACCTCCAACATCTTTACCAAACTGAATTTGCCGTTGAACGTCCAACATATTTCAGCCATGGGCATTGTTGGTTGACTACAGTATGGGGCAGAAATATGGAATAAAGGATGTGGATCATGTGGCTTTTCTCTTTTTGTTGTTCTTACAGTATAAAGGTGCAAATATGCTTTTATTGGATGGAGAAAGGAAGGTATGAGTTAGAAAGAATGTCTTTGATTGCGCCGCTGCGGGATGAGGAGATTCATCTCAATCATGAGGTTCGAGTAACTCATGAAGCAATGCTAGATCAACATGAATCCATTGATTAACTCTGAAGAATTAAGATTACCATTTGAAAAATTCTATATAGGGGCCATGTCACTTAATCATATAGCTTTCAACTTCTAAATAGGCTATTCTAATTCTTTAGGATTGAGTGTAACATAATTCAAAATTTTTGAGGGGATATTAAGATCACCAAGTGCCATGCCAATCAATACCAGATCAGGATGAGGAATATTTTTTTTAGCAATATCTTATCCTACTAATATTGGCTTTACCCTCTAGATAATCACTAAATCTTATTTTCAGAACTCTTTGTTTATCATCACCAGGTAGTTTAGCATTTTATTTGATCCATGAAGTCATAATTGAATCAAGACATACATGCATGCTAAAACTAAATTTATATATATATATAAAAAGATCAAACACTTCTATCAAAAAAGAAAATGCTACTTATGATGTTTTCTTTATTTATTATTAAGAATCAACATAAAAATGTCTTCAATTTGAGATGACCTTGGAGCATTTTAGCAAGGAGAGTTGATATTAATAAACCGTAACAAGTCCAATTGCTATCTTATGTAGTCATGTTTTCTCACACGAATGGGTCCAATTCTTCGTATGTATTAAAATTTTTTTTTTAATTTTGGTAGTGAAGGACATTCCTTCTTATTACCTTAACTTTAAAAAAAAAGTGTCACTGCATATAATTGGCCACTTTTTCATGAAATTTGTTTTGCACACAACATGGGATCCTGCCGTTCAAAATCTTTTAAACCATGTTTAAAACCACGGTACCAACGGTAGATTAGACTTGATGACTCGGCGACCGGAAGCGAAAGACAAACTATGGGTGATGGTCCTGATGGAAAGTTTGTAGAATCGGAGGAAAAAAAGGGGCGCATAAAATCAACCCCTTCTCCTTCCCTCCGCCTTCGCTTTTCCTTTCTTCTCCTTTCCTCTCTCCTTCCCGTCATGGCTTGCTATCCTTCTGCCTAGAGAGAAGGAAGACGAAGAGAGACCTCGTAGAGAGAGAAGCGAGAAGATTAAATATATTTAGAGAGAGAGAGAGAGAGAGGAGGGAGGAGGGAAGGAAAA
>KE504672.1:544231-573648 GCA_000441515.1 Elaeis oleifera | reverse complement strand
TTTTTGTGTGTATATTCTTCCTTCTCATTGCAAGGAGTAGCAAATTGTTGTAAGCAGAAATGTTCTTCTTTACTTGTATATATACTGCATTTGTTCTTCTTCTTCTTGTTTCTCTTGTAATATGATTTATGAGTTATGACTTTCCAAATACTTGTCTTTCTTGAAAATTGTGATGTTGATGAAATTGATTGACGCAATTATATTCCTTGCATTGTGATAACTTAAGGAACTCAAATGTTGCCAAGATTTTCCATTTACTCTTTTATTGGACTTCAGCACATGCAAATCACATGAAAACATATCAAGGATAGAGGAAATGAAGTGGAGATGAATGCATGGATTCCCTTTAGCTTCACCGATGGAGCCTAGGAGTTTCTGTTTAATAGTAGAACAGATATCATGTGATTCTAATCAGTATATATCTCTCAATTAAATTTCTGTTATCTTCTATCAATGACTTCTTGTGCGTTCATAATTTTAACCTTGAGTATCTATACTTCCGCGCAATTCTGTTGAGAAATCATAGCATGCTTATTCTAAGGATCAGGAAGGCATTTCAGATCCTTTTGTCACCCTCTAAATCTTTTGACATGTTACCCAGTTAATTACATCAAATTTGCTAAGCATCCATATGCTTGAGGTGCGATAAGTTGCATTTAAGAATGACAGAAAAGATTCATTGTCATTGTGATGAAAGGTCAGCACCTTGAATCAGGATCCTCTCCAATTCATGGTTGAACTAGAGAAGGCCAGTTCTACATCAGTTACCATCTATGTAATGTGAAATATCCCAGCCCCATTCACTGGCTGTTCCACAATACATGGATGGCTGGAAATGTAGAACTGGAGCTCTCTAGTTCAACCCTGAACTGGAGATGATCCAAATTCCAGCACCTTTGTTGATGTCTGGTAGGTGTTCTTTAATTGATAACCATGCTTCTTTCTGTTAACTGGGACTTTTTCGGTACAATGTTCCCTGGTACTTAATCTGTTAAACTTATTTTCTTTTATTTGCAGTCTGAAGTGAATTTCCTGGGGAGGTTATCACATCCCAATCTCGTCAAGCTCTTGGGCTATTGCTGGGAGGACAAGGAGCTCCTTCTTGTGTATGAATTCCTGATAAAGGGCAGCCTAGAGAATCACCTCTTTCGAAGTGAGTCTTGCAGCAAACACAGAAATTGCCAGCACTGACAACTCTGCAACACTACTTTCCTGATCATGCACTAATATAATGCTAATGATTGATTACTCAATTTTAATAAGATGAGTCACATCAAATGGCACAGTGTTTTCTTCATCAAACTTCCCTGGGTAGAATAATAATTTTAGTATGAATTGAAGTGTACTGGAATCTTAGGTTCTTTTATATATCTTAATATTTTATCATCTTATTTATTTTGATTTTCCCTCTTCGAAAACTTAGCTTTGCATAACTATTCTTAAACCTATAAAACTGTGAAAATATAGTCTTCCAATCAAAGAAAGTATGATATATATTTTTTTTTGCTGTTCATCATGCTGGAGCATCTAGAAAGAACCAAAAGTTGTAAAAATTCTTTGGTATTGTGGGCTTGCAGATTGCATTCAATGATGGAATTATTTGATGTCCTTCAGTTTCATGATTTATTCTTTGCATGCTCATGTAATTAGCATACAATGGGCAGGAGGAGCAGCTTATGAGCCGCTCTCTTGGAGCCTGAGGCTGAAGATCGCCATAGGTGCAGCACGTGGGCTTGCATTCTTACATACATCAGATAAAAAGGTCATTTACCGAGACTTCAAGGCTTCCAATATCCTCCTCGACTCGGTAAAGTTCTTGCTTTCAGACTTCTATTCTTCTTGATAGTTAGTGGCCTCATTTTGGCTTTATCTTGGTTTCTTGTGTAGAACTACAATCCCAAGCTTTCTGACTTCGGATTGGCAAAACATGGGCCAACTGGTGGAGACTCGCATGTCACCACACGGGTGATGGGCACCTACGGATATGCAGCTCCAGAGTATGTTGCCACTGGTATGTATCATAAAAACTAAAATATGATACAAACATCATACATCAGGGTAACCACCATTTCATATGTGGATTGTGGTCCTCAATGAGAGAAGCATTATATGCTTCACCACCTCTACTGAGAAGTGGCTTGTTGGCAACAGTGGTCAAATGCTGTTGTGCTTTTGGATTGGGGCCACACTATTGCATATTGCACATCATTCATCTTCCACTAACTCAGGCATTAGGGCACATGAAACTTTATGAAGCCTTGAAGCTTTTGTTGGAGTTGTCTCATATGAGATATCTAAAGCCTTCCTGATATAACGAACAAGGATATATGCATGCTTGCTCCCTCTTTGTTTATTGATTGACATCCATCCTTTGTTTTATAGTGAAATAATTGAAATCTGTTTCATCAATTAGGACATCTTTATGTGAAGAGTGATGTTTATGGTTTCGGAGTCGTGTTACTGGAGATGCTCTCTGGTCAGCGAGCGCTTGATACTAATCGTCCGAGTGGGCAACATAATTTGGTTGATTGGGCTAAACCATACTTAGCTGATCGTAGAAAGCTGGCAAGGTTGATGGATCCGCGGCTTGAGGGACAGTACCCCTCCAAAGGAGCTTTCAGGCTGCTCAGCTTACACTGAAGTGTCTTGCTGGTGAACCTAAAAGCCGGCCATCTATGAAGGAAGTTTTGGAAACATTGGAGCAGATAGAGGCCATGAAAGGCAGGTCGAGGGAGTCTAAGTCTAAAGACGGCTCCACCAGCATGCTACTCCCAACAATGGCCAGATTCCATCAAAGCCCCGATCCCCACTTAAGTCGAGACATGATGGTGTTGAGTATGGCATGCGGGCCAACCACCACACTCATAGAGTAAGTTAACAGAAGCTTTGATCTGATTAGTTATGTAGACCAACATCATTTTTGTCTATTGTAATCCTAATGATTGTAGATTCTTTCTAGGGTTTGAGGATGTTGTGATGATTTGTATGGACAAACTGAAAGTGTTCTGATTCATGAAATGAGAATATCATCTTTTATACTGTAACAACATATTTTTTAAGATAAATATATAGAAAAATGAAGAGGAGTGACTTCTATTTCCATAAATTAGCATTTTCTACTTCTGTTTACAATGATGTGATGACTTTATCGGCGGCAAATGGAATTGAATACTGAAATGAGAATCTAATGTTTTAATGATGCCAATTATGGAAACATGAACAAGAGTGAGTTTGATTTGCATAAACCAGAGTTCTAGTTTTACTTATCACAGGTTTAGAGCAGGGCTTTTTTTTCTGCTTATTTACTTTGGTGCACCCCTACCATTCAATTCTGGTTAGGATGGACTCTGGATCTTGCATGCCTTCTTGTCAACTTTAACAATGGGAGGTTAATGCCTTTTTATCAAGTGTTAAGATTGAAAAAAGTCCGTCTCTGTGTGCTTGTATTCGTTTTCGATCATGAAGAATTGTACACATAAAAAGGGGCAAAATGTTATTAAACATTGATTTGGTTTAGGATTACCTTGCCTAAGAATCAGAGGCTGCTTTCTATGCTGAGGTCTTTAGTTCAAAAGGAACCTGTGAAACTGAACCTGGGAAACTGACTAGAATAATATCATTTTAATATGAAACTAAGAGACCTGCATATGATGCAATTCTAGAATGATGAAATTCTAATCATCCTGCTGCAGGGAAGAATAGATTATGTCCTCAAAATTCCACCTTAATGTCCCTTACTCCAAGAACAGACGTTAGTTCCTTGATGCCATGATGCGCATCTTCATGGGTTCCAACATATCTTTTGCATGAAACAATGACTCACCTTCTTTTGCGATGATAACCATTGGATCGTGCAATGGCTGCTTCGAGAGCTGTGCAGGCGGATGGAGATAGGAGTTCAAAATGCTTTGAGTTTTGTACGATGCATGATCCGACGGTTGATATTGTAAAAGATACAAGCCGAACCCATCTTAATACCCTCCCCTCTGATTCGCCCTTCATCTTATTGCCAACCTATTCTTTGCCATCTGGTCAGCAGCATGTGCATCCACACATCCATAGAGGGCCACTATCTCTTATGGCAACGTCAACTTCCACTAGCATTTGAATGACCGTGTCCACCCTGCACTTTCTCTGTTGGGATTGAAGTCAACGCCTGTTTTCACAATAACCACATTTCTTTCTTATTAGAAGAAAACAAGGGAGGTGTCCAAGTAAAACTTAAGAGCAAAGTATTCATGCCATTTGATGTCGTTATAAAAGAAAGAGCATTATTTTTTGTAGAGAATTTCTTTTGGTTCCATGTATGCCAATTTTTAGAACAAATATGGAGTCTTTTTTTTTTAATTTAATTTCTAACTAAAAGGCTCCAAAGTGCAAATTGGAATGTAAGACAGCCATTTGTAGAGCGGTATGCGACCTAAAATTGATCGATGATGTCAACCTAAGATCTAAAACAAACGCTAAATACAAAAGAATATTTGTAGAGAATTACAAGAAAAACAGTGATGGAAGAAAAACTTAGAAAGTACATAGATCTATCAAAAAGAAGTAAAAATCGAAATAATGAGTGTGACTCTCTCTCTCTTATAGACAAGCCTCACAAAAGAGTCTCCATATACAAAAATAATTCTCTATTTGTAAAACCACACTTTCTTTCCTACTAAAAGATAAAATATCATTATCCTATTCTAATAAAAAACAAACTCAAATATATTAAGCTTAGGGTCCAACCTTAGTTAACGCGTACTTGAATTCTAAAGCTATTAAAACTAATGATCAATTACATATGAATTCTAATAGGATTAAGACTTGGTAGTGAATCTCAACTCCTTTTTATATGTACATGTGCACTCAACAATAAATATGCTAGAATTGGTACTCATAAAAACATCAAGGTGGTATAAGCTATGTTGATATTTCATATTTGAGTGAAAAAATAGAGCTGATAAACTAAAAGCATAGACTACATGTATTTCGATAATAAAATTGACAAGAATTTAAGTTTAGGTTGAGAAAAATATATTCACCATATTAATGTCAAAATAAAGTGTAAAGTATGTAATTGATAAATAATGGCATCCTTCTTGTGAAAGAAGGATTTACTTCCTTTGTATCCATCTATTATTGGATCACCGACTATACAAATCTCAAAGCATTCTGAACTCTTCCATTCATCTGCCTGCACAGACTTTAAACCAAGCAGTGAATGATCCAATGATGGACTCGTACGGAGGAAGGTGAATCCTTCTTTAACATACAAGTTCAATCAGTAGTTATAGTCCGGTAGGATCAACATGTAACCAAAGTTGATTGAAAAGAAATGTTAATCCAATTACAAGTTAGATTGAGTCACATTTAGAGACTTGGACCATTCAATACGACTTGAATACATATAACAAGGCTACCAACTTGACCAAACACTCAAGTAAAATTGACATGAGCTTCTCTGCAACAACTCAATCCAAAACCAAAACTCACTCATATATAGGGTAGAGCACTAAATGAAATCTAATTAAGACATCATCCAATCCTATCCGAAAATATTGTATTTACAGTTGACATATTTATAGCCTAAGATGGGTTAAGGTTTGGTTGTCAAAATCTTTCTTGGATTAGGATATAAATTTTGCGAGTCAAGTTGACACAATGCACTTTCGAGCTTGGGCCTAAAAAAGACTGATGATCCCGGATTTAGAAGTAATCAAAAAGAAGAAAAGCCGGCAAACCAATAAGAAAAGTCGGCAAACCATATGATAAACAATAAAGTCGGCAACAGATGTGCCGTAGTTGGGGCCTCGTGTCATCACGCGCAAAGCCGAGGAGCCCAGGAACAGCATCCAAGAGAGAGGCGAGACGGGAGGAAACGGGAGGAACCACTACTCGACGCCAAACCAAGCACCTCTTCCCATTTCCCGCGATCTCTTCCTCCTCGAATCCCTCTCTCTCTTCTTCGGTTCTAAATTCTAATCCTTCTTCGAGCTGTGGTCATGGAGTTGTTTCCTCCCGAAACGTCCTTGGAGGTGGCCTTCAACTAATCCTCGCCTTCTTCCTTGTTAGTGCCCCCTCTCTTCTGCTCGCATCGCAAGCTTCCATCGATTCTTTGCACCCGTATTTCTCGTCTAATTTTCTTCGTCGAAGATCGCTTTTACTTCTTGAATTATCTCAGCCGTTCTTTATGAATTGATACGTGAATATATTGCCAGAAGGCGGACCGATCTGGGATCCACAGCTGCACTTTAATGAATCTGATTTTGTTTTTTTTATTTTCTCTTGCTTTTAACTGTGTAATTTGGGGTTTGAATAGATTTAGAAGTAAAACGATGCAAGATGTTTTTTTTCTCTTTATATTTTTCATGTAGATCGTTTTCTAGAATTTTATTTTGTTAAATCGTGTATGCTGGGCCAGTGCTAAAGATTCTGATCATGGTTCAGTAGGTTTAGTGATATTTGAACAGCTACATATTTGAATGCTCCAAATCCTCGCTGTAACCCTAGATGGTTGGGAGAGGGTTTTGGTGAATATGCATCACAGGGGAGTTGATAATTTTGTCGTAAATGTAGCGTAGGCACTTGTAACTGATCCTCAGTTCACACCGTAGTGCAACTCTTGTGGATGATCGATAAAGTAGTTGGGCTGAAGGAACTAGATGGGATTTTGGAAAATTAACAAATACTGATAGACATAATTAGTGAACAATTATAAGTTACCAAATATAGTTGTACGAGTTGGTATCATACATAAAAGGGGTAGGAGATGGAAGGTTCAGGATTTCCTTTTTAGGAGGTCAAAATTGTTGCTGTGTGCATCATTAATCCTATGCGATCTCTTCAGTTGCCATTTATTCTTTCACTTGAAATGATATGTGGAAGCCATAATATTTTGATATGACAATGGCCTCGCGGATTAGGTCATCTTGAATCTAAACCTGAACAAGTTCCTGATTTCCCATGTCAAAGCTTGGTTTTATGGAGCAAAATGTGTGGTGCTTTTTATATGTTTATAGATCAAATGCCTCCAGCCCGGCCCAACTATTAGCCATCTCAAAATGCTTTTTTTCCCTATTATTTAGATCAGGTGTTTTTTTTAAAAAAATTTGGAATTGTTATATATCCATTAATTCGGATCAAAGTGTCATAGAAATGTTATTGCTAAGTATTCAAATGACTGCCTTACTAAGAGTAACTTAATTTAATACATATCTAGTACAGATTTTCCATTGTACTGTTGCCCATTTTGTTCTTGATAGATATGGGCATGTTATAACTTTTTCTTCTCGGCATAAATTATGCTAGCAGTATCATCTGTCAGAAATGTTGCAGCCTTATAGGTCTATATGCTATATTTCTATTCTTGCTAGTACTGGTTTAGTTGGTTCAGCATGTCTTGGAATTATTTTACTGGGTTCATCATTCCGTATAAGCAACCTACCTTTCTATAATGTGCCAGAAGTACCATATCTTCAGTTCAACTTATCTGATACAATCTAGATGAGTTCTTCAAATAGTTCTCATCCATTATTTCGGAATTTGATGCAACATTCTGACAAAAATTTTATGAACTCTGAGTATACTTGTTCTGTGTGTTCCTTTCTCTAAATAGCTACTATTTTTATGGAAGCATTCTTGTTGTTTCTTCTTCCTTTTTTGTGACATGATCTATGAGTATACTGGCTTTGTGAGTTCCTTTCTTGAAATAGAGACTATTTTTATGGGAGCATTTTTGCTGTTTCTTCTTCCATTTTTTTACTTTATCTTGGACGCTTCACAACTTTAGTCAAACTTAGTTATTTCATCAAATTTGTGGTTGCCTTTTATTCTACCTTGCTTCATGATTTTGCAGGCCATGATCCTTGTTCCCTCAGTCAGATCAGAAGTATCGGATACAGTTCCCTTTAAGCGGTCCTCTATTTTACCAAAGTAAGATAAAGAGTTATTATCTTTGCTAAAGCACCATCTCTTTAAAATCCTCAACCAATCTGAGGTTGCATTCATGGCCATCATTACAAGTAGTCAGCTTATCTCTACTTCAATTTTTTTTTTTTTCATTTTCATCTAACATGGAGCTCTATTTAAATTTGGTTATTCACCTCTATCCAGGTTGCATATCACTACTTAAAGTTAATGAATTTATTATTTTTATATTGACTTTGGATTTCAATTTTGTTGTTCTAGATGGAATATGCATTATTATCCCCTGCCGCCTTTCTTTTTAAGCTACGAATTGTGCATGTTGTTGCTTTGACACTCCCTACAAAGTGTCTGGTTTTGTCGCACAATTTTAACTACTATCATTAATTCCTCTTACTTCAACTAACAGTAGTCTGAATTGGCACTTTGGATGTGTCTTGCAGGTCTCATTAAACTAATTTTTCTGCTTTAAACTTTCAATCGGATCTGTATGCATTAGCTTTCTTTGGTGATTATTAAGTTTATTTTATCATTTACTTGTTAACTTCACTTCAAGCTGAGAGTTCTTGGTGTCTATTCCAGCCAAAGAGATGCCAAAGGATATAGGCGTCTGCAAGCTTGTCAGAACTGCCGGAATGAACAGGTGTTGCAATTTTCCCGTGATTCCTTTTCTTTAAACACATCTATGTCTTGGTTTGCTTTTCCGTTTATTCTTTTGCTATTTGGATAATTTTCAGTAGTTTACATTTATAAACATTGACTTTTTTCATGCTGTCGTCTATCATCCTGGTGATCTTTTAAATGCTAAACATTAGTTTGTCTAGGTCACATTTGTTCTTTAAGAACATTCTCTTTGTGTGTGTGTGTGTGTGTGTGTGTGTACACATATACATATCAAATACAAAGTGGGACATGTGAACTATGATGATTGAAACTGTGGCTAGCCAATTACCATGCTCTTCTGATCTACACCTGATGGATGTTGTTACTGCTTTCCTTTGTATCAGAATTCTTTTGAATTTCAAAATCTGGTTATGCCATGCCCGTTCTTATTGTCAGATATTCTCTTTCAATCTGAGCTGCAAGAATGAGCTGGTATCCATGTTTAAAACATTAAATACTCTAATATATGCGATTTTTTCCACCAAATGTTCAGGATATTTCAATTTTGCCTGAAGCAAAATTGCTTTCAGTACTTTCTCAATATTATCAAATAACATCATTATTGTTGCTTGAAATTTACCAAAGGAAAAAGTCATTATTTAATGATAGAAGTTTGATGAGTATAGATCTTGGAACCTATTGCTGCTAATATATTTAAGAAAGAGATCCCCTAAAAGCCTGCACCCAATTTAGCATGTTCTTCACCTATGCACAACTGTAATTTAGTGTCATAATAATTCATTCCTCTGTTGAAATTATATGGAATCATCCAAGCTGAAATATGAGACATGCACTGCCACCAAAAAAAAAATCTGCAAGAACAAAGTCGATGGTAGAGGTATATTGTTGATTATTTCTGGATTCACAGAAGAATATTTGATCTTTTCAAGTGCAGATGTTATCCTTTGGATATTAGTTCTTACTGCTTTACCTTATCTTACTTGGCAATGGCTTTATGTTGACTTGACAGGAACATGTTTCAGGACTGGCAGTTTGGCTGGGCAACTTGACTCCCGTGAACTAGATGGGGTAACTGAAATACATCTTCTTCATCCAAGCAAACTGTTCAATCTATTTATCCCATTCTATTTTTTACAGGGTGTTGATATAACTGTAACATACATAGATTTTTTGGGTAAACTTCAAACATTCAAGGTCAACTCAAGAAACCTGTCTTCTTCCTGGGTGTGGGAGAGTTCTTTTGGTGCAAACCACACACAAGCGATGGTTGTGCTGGTACTCTTTTTACCTCTTCAGTGCTGCTCGTCACAGGATTAATCGTGTATTTGGATTTGTGAGATTTTTTTTAAAATTTTTTGAGAAAATATTTTCAGTTATGTAAGCCAGAAGTTCTTTAAAACTGTGTGAAACTCATTTAAAGGATTGTGTTTCAATTTGGCTTTTTGGCTTGTACTCTGCATTAGAGATGACTGCAGTTCTGAACAACAAATCTTTCAGTCCTCACACTTTCTTGGTCTAGGTGAATCTTGAAGGCTTCCTCCTTCGTTATGTGAGCTTAAATTTCTGAAACCTAAAGATAGATCACCTACTGAGTTTTTGGATTTCATGTCAGGCCCCTCTTGTGACCAAAATATGTTGGCCTAGAAGTTGGCAGATGCCAAGTGAAGTATTAAAACATTTTCAATTTTTTTTAATATCTTTGTACCATACCTATATAAATTGGATCAAGGTATAGAGGAGAGCTGAAAAAAGAAACCCTTCATCTTAGAATCATGGTAGTCAACTTTTTAGTATTCTCACTTCTATCCTCAACTTGCTTCGGTTTTGTGAGCATTCATAATTTGTTCTGGATTTTTTCTGACTGCTTCATCTTTATTTCTTCTATGAACTGCCAGAGGCGAGAAGGGTCATCTCAAAAAATTGTGAGTGGGATACAGGACAATGCTCAACCTTCTACTGATCAAAATCAACAAACTGCCCCTATTAGCCCAATGAAGCTTAAACGGCAGGTAAACATCCGGTCATTCCCAATTTTGATTTAGTTTATTGTTTCTTGGTAAAGGTATAAGTTGTCTTCCCCCATCTCTCACCTTGCAGCAATTACGACAGAAAAGAAAGGAAATGCGAACTCAAGAGCTAATTAACATGAGCAAAGAAACTGAACTAGAGATGCAAAGAGCAGCCATTGAACGTACAAAGCAGTTTAATAACATAGTCCGGGGAAAATACAGCATATGGAGGAAGGAATATAACAACCCTCACTCAGATTCCACTTTGAAACTATTGAAAGATCAGATTATCATGGCCAAGGTGTATGCTGGCATTGCCCGTTCCAGGAATGTATTTGATCTTTATGATTCTTTGATGAGACACATCAAAGATAGCCGACAAGCTATTGGAGATGCAAATTCGGATACTGAACTGCATGAAAGGTACTTCTTCCACTCATTTTGTTGTCATATTATTGTTTACAAATCATTCAGTTATAATGCTGGAAATTTGTGTCTTATCATCCAGTGCTCTTGAACGAGCAAAAGCAATGGGCCATGCTTTATCTGTGGCTAGGGACATGCTACTTGACACTGATGTAGTGGCAAGAAAGTTACGGACCATGGTCCAGTCTGCAGATGAAAGCATAAATGCTGTGAAGAAACATAACGCATTCTTAGTCCAGCATGCTGCAAAGACTATCCCTAAACTGCTCCACTGCCTACCTTTACAGCTAACAACCGATTACTTCTTGCACAACTATACCAGCAAAGAACTAGCAGACAAGAACAAGCTTGAGGATCCTTCCCTCTATCACTATGCTATATTCTCTGATAATGTTCTTGCAACAGCTGTAGTTGTCAATTCTACTGTGATACATGCCAAAGAGCCAGAAAACATGTATTTCATATAGTTACAGACAGGTTGAATTTTGCTGCTATGAGAATGTGGTTCATTGTCCATCCTCCTGCACCTGCGGCAATTAATGTGGAGAACATTGATGATTTCAAGTGGCTTAACTCTTCTTACTGTTCAGTTCTTCGTCAACTTGAGTCAGCCAGGATTAAAGAATACTACTTTAAAGCAAATCATCCATCATCTCTTTCCGTTGGGAATGAAAATATCAAATACAGGAATCCCAAGTATCTGTCTATGCTTAACCATCTAAGGTTCTACATGCCAGAAGTGTACCCAAAGCTTGAGAAGATACTTTTCTTGATGATGACATTGTTGTTCAAAAGGATCTGACACCGCTCTGGTCTATAGATTTGAAGGGGATGGTGAATGGTGCAGTTGAGACATGCAAAGAGAGCTTTCATAGGTTTGATACTTACCTCAATTTCTCGCATCCCAAAATCTCCGAAAATTTTGATCCACAGGCTTGTGGATGGGCATTTGGAATGAACATCTTTGACTTGAAGGAATGGAAGAAGCGAAATATCACTGGAATATATCATTATTGGCAAGACTTGGTAAGAAAAAACAATTGTTGTTATTTTCTATTCACTACATTTCCGATATGACTTCTATATTCATGACAATAACAATTACCTAAATCTATCACTTGTTCAATTTTATATATAGTATACCGGATATTTTATCTTGGTATAATATCGATCTGTCTATGTTCAATTCTATATATATAATAACAATTGTAACTTTCTGAAATTTATTTACTTCAAAATTTTCATTGTAGAACAACCATATTAAATTACTAAGAAATTTGGTGCAATTGTTGGACACCACTGTGCAGTTACTGGGCAGAATTCAATTCCTGGGACTTTGTTTGCATGGAATTTGGGAAGTGAAATATATTCTACTAGTTGATGGATGTGTTGCTAGGTGATGGGTGATGGGGACGAGTGCTGAATATTATGAAGAAAGTTGTCATTTTTGTTAGCTACAGCAAAGTGTTGGAAAGATGACTGAATATTATGAAGAAAGTTGTCAACTCCATGCATTTTTTCCTTGAGACTGCATATTTTCTGGTGTGTCGTATAGCTTTTTGTTCCTTCTATTTCCTTTTTTTTCTCCTGGGTGCATGTGTGGGGGTTGTTGCACTACAAAGTCCTCTTCAAAATTAGTTCATGTTTCAGAAGTTTAAAGCTTTGAGATTCTGCACGTCTGTTGTGTAAATTGCATTGTAGGTGGTTGCATATATTGTTTCTTTCCCTTGATAACCAGGCAAGACTACATGTATAATCCTAGAAAGTTATCCTTGTAGTTTTGATCTAATTGAGATCATGCTTTCTTGGGAAAATTCTGTATCGCTTTTTCGAAATTCTCTACCGTCATATCTTGAACAAATGACATGTTGGCTATATTCATGCCAGCATATGCTCATGCCTAAGGGCTTGTTTGGATGTGTGAAGAAAATTGCTCCTTGGAGAGGCATAGAAGAGAATCTGAAGGGGTTTGGGAAGTCCGTTGATCTCCATATATCAGAAAGGGTGGGGAAGAGGCATGGAAGAAGTTGAAGGGATTTGGTGATTTCTGTTAAAATGGGAATTGGGGAATTCATGGACTTCCTGATCCTTCCAGCTTATCTTTCTATGCCTGTTAAGATACAGGTTCTCACTTCACTTGGCAGAACAAAGGAATAGCCAGTTCATGCATTGGAGCAGACGCTAAAGTTTATTTTTATTGTTCCATGAATATCTGATGTGATTGACATGGGTAGATTCAAACAGCATGCTTGTGCAATGTTATATCTAATATACCTTCTCTTTTATTCAGTTCGTTGACAGGGATTTTCCCCTTTTTCTCCCTTATCTCTGTAGAATGAAGACAGGAAACTCTGGAAGCTTGGGTCTCTGCCGCCAGGTTTGATAACATTTTACAATCTGACATATCCATTAGAACGGAGTTGGCATGTGCTAGGACTCGGCTATGATCCTGCTGTAAATACTTCAGAGATTGAGAATGCAGCTGTCATTCACTACAATGGCAACTACAAGCCATGGCTGGATCTTGCTTTTACCAAGTACAATTCATACTGGTCCAAGTTTGTAAAGTTTGACAATCCGTACATTCAGCGCTGCTATATGGACTGATGAAATTAAACCAACTGATAACATTTCTTGGATTGATTTATTCATATTCTTTTCAGAGAGCAAGATCGCCTCTGTTGAGCAGTTTGATCCGGTAGAACTGCAGGTCTCTTGAAACACATGCTTACAATTTTGTATTAAATTAACTTGGCACAATCATGTTACCTGCAGTAAATCCTGATTCCTGTCTCATAATGTTTGTATTTACATGAGGACATTTCTCGATCCAATATTTTTCAAGCTCATAATTTTGCTTGTTCGGTTAACCTACATGCTCTCTAAATTACAAGATATTTTTGCATAATTTCTGTTTGCCAAGAGGGTAGGAGAAGCTTCAGAGTGTGAAGGAGAGGATTGCGAGGGTGAACTCTGAGGGGGTATCTGCCTCTCTGGTAGCCATTTTAGCAAAGTTTGAACGGTCTTCAGCAACAAAGAGTAGGTAAATGATTCAGATAATACTACTGAACCTTGGTTCGGATAGGGTTCGGTTTCGAAGGGCATCAACCCTCGTTTCGATCCATATGTTTAAATCTCGATTGCAGGAAGTCTTATTGTGATCTGTCTACAGACCTGAGCTCTGACCCAGGTGAGGGTGGGCTGGTACATGAATAGGATAGATGGTGGGAAATAGTTTATCTCAATTCTAATTAATTAAAGAAAATGGTGGGTATTTGATGACAGTATTGTACACAAACAATCTCCATGCGGCGGACTTACACCAGAAGAAGCCCATTTAATTTCTCTGAGAGAGTTTTTGCATGGATCTGCGGAGGCTCATGTGCAACATTTTTTCGAACATCAATTCGACATCTTGAATGCGTATTTCACTTGGCACAGCCCTCCTTTCCTGCCCAAAACTTGTTAACAGAGATCTTCTTCTCAGAGAATCTGCATCCAGGAAGCAATGGCAAGATGTTCTTCTTCATTACCACAAGATGAAAAGAGCTGCTTTGCCACCACACCCAGATATCGTCCCTCCCATCTTCAAAGCCTGTGCAATCCTTCAGTCCGTAAAAGAGGGGATCTCGATTCATGCCGATGTGATCAAATGGGCTTCGAGTCCTACACTTCCATCAGCAATACCATCATGAGCTTTTACATCAAATGCGGCATGACGAATTCGGCGATGAGTCTCTTCGACGACATGATGAACAAAGATTCGGTTTCGTGGAATGTGATTATCCATGGGTTTCTGAGTCATGGTGATTTCGAAGCTGGATTGAGCTTGTTTAATCGAGCAAAAGTTTCAAACTTTGAACCAAATGTGTCCACATTGGTGCTTGTAACTCAGGCTTGTTGGAAACTGGACGCTATTGAAGAAGGTTGGAATGTTCATGGGATTGTTGTAAAGAATGGGTTTTCGAATGATGTTGCAGTCCAGAACTCCATGCTTTGTATGTATGCGAAGTGTCGAGATTTGGAGTCTGCAAGGAGGTTGTTTGGTGAAATGACTGAAAGAGATGTGATTTCTTGGAGTGCATTGATCAGTGGTTATGCGCAGAGTGGGGAAGCTGCAGGTGCGCTGCAGCTGTTTCAAGAGATGTCTAATGAGGGTACTGTTGATATCGATGGGCTTGCTGTGCTTAGTGTTCTTCAAGCTTGCGGTGGTGTTGGGGATATCAAGCAGGGGAGGTCCATCCATGGTCATTTGATTCGTAGAGGTTTCGAAGCTGACCTATTTGTAGGGAATTCTCTTGTTGATATGTATTCAAAGTGCCATGATGTGGATTCTGCCACTATGGCCTTCAACTTGATGCCTCAGAAAATACTGTGTCATGGAATAGCATTTTAGCTGGATTTGTTCATAATGAAAATATATGCAAGCATGGTTACTGTTTGATTCAATGAGAAGGACTGGGTTTGAGAGTGATGAGGTGACTCTGGTGACACTGTTGCAGTTATGCAAGAAACTTGGTCGGGCATTCTGGTGCAAATGCATCCATGCCATGGTCATCAGGAGACAGTTTGCATCAAATGAATTGCTGTTGAATTCTTTATTAGATGCTTATGCTAAGTGTGATCTCATGGAACTTGCATTGAAGTTGTTCAGACGAATGAAGAAGCTTAATGTCATATCATGGAGTGTGATAATGGCAGGCTTGGCACACTGTGGCAAGCCTGATGAAGCAGTTGCCTTCTTCAGTGAGATGCAGCTGGCAGGAGAAAGCCCAATTCAGTAACCATCCTGAGTCTTTTTGAAGCTTGTGCAGTTTCAGCAGAACTGAAGCTTTCGAAATGTGCTCATGGTGTGGCAATCAGGAACTGTTTAGTAGATGTCTTGGTGGTTGATACCACTCTTCTTGACATGTATGCAAAGTGTGGGGACTTGAATGCCTCAAAAAGGTGTTTCAGAGGATGCCTGTGAGAAGTGTGTCATCATGGAATGCAATGATAGGGGCACTGGGAATGAATGGTCGTGCCTGTGAAGCCCTTGCTACTCTTCATGAGATGGAATCAGACAATGTGAAGCCTAATGGAGTTACCATGCTTGCAGTGTTATCAGCATGCAGTCATGGTGGTTTAGTGGAGGAGGGCTTCTCTTGTTTCCAGCGGATGTTGCGAGATCCATTACTCCAGCCAAGCTTGGAGCACTACTCGTGTGTGGTTGACATGTTGGGAAGAGCTGGAGATCTTGAAGGTGCATTGGAGGTAATCAAGAGTATTCCAGATGGACTTGAAGCTGGTCCTGCTGCGTGGGGTGCTCTGCTAAGTGGTTGCAGAAGCCATGGGAATTATGAGCTTGGGCGATGGGCAGCCTCTCAGGTCCTTGAGTTGGAGCCTTTTAATTCAGCAGGATATCTGCTGGCTTCAAGCATGTATGCAAAGGGTGGGTCCATCAATCACTCAGCAAAGATAAGATCATTGATGAAGGAGAAAGGAGTGAGGATTATGAGTGGTTACAGCATGCTTTATATAGGCCAAAAGGCTCACAAGTTTGTGTCCTGGGATGGGTCTCACCCTCAGTCTAAAGAGATTTATTCCATGGTTGAGCTTCTCCACAATCATCTGAAGTGGACTGAGAAGCATGATTGCCTAATTACATAGAAGAATTTTTGTCATTCATCATTTATTTTATTTTTTGGTTAAAATTTTGCTGGTGGTAGACACTGGTCGTGGCCTGGTAATTCCTTTGTGCCAAAGAACTGTAAATAGGAGTTGGAGAGCTTTGTCATGAAGTGCTGCATTCAATGTTAGTCAGGTACCAACCAGTTTAGTTCCTTCTTTGAAGCAGTGGGGCATGAAATTGCTGGGCTATAACAGAATTTTATGATGAAGGTTGAAAACAGCTATGGTCTGGCTTTCAATAGTAATAAAAGAGCTAATCCACGTTACTCGATGAAGACAGCATAACGAGTATGCAGTTGTTTGACAACCGACCATTACACATGTTTTTGGCTAAAGTCCTTATAGTTGAATTACCTAAGTGGTTGCTGCAATTGTGAAAACAGAGACTCAAGGTGACTGCTGGTTGATGTCAAGCATTATTGAGGAAGATTGTAGCTGTAGGGGATCTTTGTATATAGAAATGTAACTCCATTTTTTATGTCAAAATTGTAATCCAATTGGCTGTCAATTGTGAACTATATATTCTCCAGCCAAACCCACAGCTTTTGCTTCCAAAATTAGTTAAAAAATGAAGATTTTATTACACTGCGCTGGACTTCAAGCAGCAACATATGTATCTTTATCAGGGCAAAAGAAAAAACTCAAATGCCTTAAATTATCATATCATATGCAGCAAAAGATCTCAAAAACAAAACCTAAACAGTGTTGATAGTCAAATAGAGCCCTCTCAACAGTGGTACAGGATATCACAAGGATTCCAAAAAAACAAAGCTGTCAAGCTATCCAAGGAGACACTTTTTAGACATTTGTATTGGACAAAATTTGTATTTCAGCTATGTGCAAAAGAATAAAAGAGATGAAAAGATGTGCTACTTTTTAATGAGTACAGTACAAGATAATACAGGAAAATCTACTGATATTTTAAAGCTTCAGTGTATAAAACAAATACATTCTCTATAGTGTTTCTGTATGCCTTGTACAGAGCTTCAACAGAAACAACCTTTCAAGGGTTTGTACAAAAATACAGGATAATACAATGATTTGTCCAGAGTGGGAGATATGACCATCAAGCAATTGGCATATTACTGTGACTTCATGGGCCAAAGTTTTCTACTTATGAGTTTAATTTCGAATGTCCACTGACACCATCCTCTTCGTTGTATTTAGAACACAAGTTTCTTCCTATAGCATCCTTTCATCTTTTGCTAGTCGACGTACCATACTATGCTTGCTGCCATGGCTACTACAGCTTTGGACTACGAATCTTGCTGCTGGACTAGAAACTTCAGCATGGGGATCTGTGTCACATTTCTTCATCTTTAGCTTGCCTGCAATAGCACCATCAAAGTGTTAAGACCAAAGCCAAACATATTGCCCAAACAAATGCAGCACAATAAAATTATTTGTTTGTAGTGCCTACACCTTATTCAGGCTTTGAGCATCTCATGTGCACACTTGATCATAATCACCTGCTTTTGCTCCATATTCTAGGATTTTATCAATTCATAAGGACCATCCTTAACCTGGAGCTGGTTCAGTTTATCAAGTTTATCTACATTACCTCATCTTATGAAGATTTGGAGACTAAATTTGACAAATTGTGCACTGCCCTGAAAACCACACTCAGAAATGTACAGCACAACTCAAAACTGTTCAAGCTTATTAGATTAATGCCTCTAATCCACAGCCAACAATGGTATTGCTGCAGGAACAATCATGTCCAGACCAAGAGGTCTAGCCAGCAAGCTCACGCATGACCTCATTAAGAATAAGAATGAAATAATATCCTATCAGAAATATCAAATCAACCTGGATCCTTGTTATCTTTGGTTTCCTTTGCTGAATCAACCAAGCTGTGGCAGCAAGAAACTTTGTGCTTTAGATATTCATGCACTCTTTTAAATCCAACTTCTAGAGTGCTCTCTAAGCTCAACCCTTGTAACATCCCTATCACAACAACAAGAAAGTGCTCTTTTGTTCCCCTTGTTGTTATTGTTCTTGTTGTTGTTGCAAATGATGCTGAATGGGATAGAAGCTCCTTAATCATTGTGACATTCCAACAGACTGAACAGAAATTTTTATCATTTCAGCACCAGATGATCTGTATACATGAATGCACTCCTGGAGATCTGCATCACATGTTAGTAGGATCCACTCTGTATCATCATCCAAGTACTTGAGATTCACTGAATTTGTATCACCTATATTAAACCGCTTTGTGATTTCTTGTTCAAATCTTGAAACCCCAAGTAGGCTGCAACCGAAGCCGAACTTTCTCTGCCTCATACATGGCTTTTACTCTAATCCAACTGCTAGTATCCTTGTGCAAAGAAGACAATGTTCCAGGAGAACAACGCTCAATTGGTGACTTATCATTTGAAGATCTTTTGATACATAAAGTCGTCTCTTGAGTTGGGAGAGACAAATCCACCTGACTATTTGTTCTCTCAGGAATACCACTTGGGGTCTCTTCCATGGAAGATTCTTGTTTGATTATAAATTCAGCAGCTTGAGTGGACTGCTTTGCCCACTTGAACAAGAGTGACTAGAACTAGAGCTTTGACTGCATGATGAGGAGGAATGAGAAGGTGATGAAAGATGATGTCCAAATCTGGCATCTTGTTGTTGATGGGTAGATTCTGGGTGATCCTTTTGATTCACTGGGAAAAATGTGATGCTTCCTGATAAATTCCCATTTGGCCCAGAGGCCTTTGTAAATTCTTTGTATAGGGAACTGAGTTGAATGCCTTTATCAGCACCATGAACTGAGTCAATGACAACTTGCAGTTTCTTCAAAGAGTGGTCCACTTTCTTGATTTTTCGTGAAGGCCAACGAGTTATCCCATGCTGCCGGCATATTCTTTTCAGAGTAGTAGGGCACACTGCAAAATAGAGAAACTCGTTTAGCATTACAAACCAACATTAATGGAATATTAGTCGTGTTGCAAAATACTTCACGTGCTTTGGTATTGCACTTGAACAAGCATGTAATATGAGTTAATATTGGGGGGGGGGGGGGGGGTTGACTTGAAAACCAGGCAATCATCGCCCAGAAGCATGGGGAATAGGCAAAAAAGGTCAAGTCAGACAGCATGAAAGAAGCTGCAAGCATTCTTGACAGGTTTAAGCTGAAGTTAACATTACATATAAGTGAAATTCATAAAATATGCCAGTTTTTTACCATGAATACATATAATATTTACTTATTGAACTATAATCATGAGAAAGTATTACATGAAGATCTTTATTGCCTAGTGCATTCAAATATTCTTCTTCAATTTTTAATAGAATTCACAATAGTTTGGTATTTCTAATCATATTTTGAGGTTAACTGGTTATTTAGTCAAATTCATGTAGTTACAGAGTGTGGTATTATTTTATATGAAAATATATTCTTTCTATAAAATATCTTTTTTCCAGTTGTTCTTTAATCTTTATAAAATACTATAATAAATAGTAAGGGTCTTTATGAATGTATTGTCATCAAAGATTATGTTTGTTGACTATCTCTCTTTTCAACTCGATGAAAAAAAAAGAAAATCATTTGAAAATTGATGCTCAACAGTCTACTACTTAAATAATAAATAAATGATCTTTCTATCGTCTTAAATACCAAAAGGGCAAAATAGCTCATCTATGGTGTGTTTAGGGTAGCTTCAGCCAGAATTGGCTGAAACCACTGAAGTTGCACCAGAACTTGGTAGTTTTGGCTAAAGAGACCAAAATCCGTAAATTGACCAAAACCTGAAACTGGAGATCAGTTTTGATCTGGTCTCAAATGAAAACCCAATCATTTTGAAACAAATGGTTTTCAACCGAACTTAAACCATCATCTTTCCATTTCATCAGATTTCACTACTGAGAGGATGAATCAATAAATTTCAATTAGATCAGAATATGTTAAGCCGGTAGGCTCATTAAACTAAGCTCAAAGCCATGACTTGAATATTTGCAGTTTTTTATCAACATTATTCATATTTTCAGGTCGTAATGCTCAGGTCATTACTTTCTAGCAGTGTTTCAGAGCTCATATACCATGTTTCAAAGTACAGATAAAGAGAAGATGCATTAACGCTCATTATTTAGTGGTCAAGGAAATAGACCTGATATTGGTACATAAACAAAGGTGGTGGGGTCACTTTAGTGGGTATAATATGGCATGTAAAATTATGCATATTATATTGACATTTGTACACTGATGTCATCTGAAAGTGGTGTAAGATTAGAAGGTCTAGAATTCTACTTGATCATTCAACATGAGAGTTAAGAAGGAGATAGTTGGACTAATGTTTGAAATCATGGAGCAAAAACTAGCTACTCGGATGGAGTTGGTTTCAAATTTCAATGGGATGGCAACTGGAATTGATTAACATTACTGTTATTTGTCGTACTGTTATATGTCCTTAGTGTACAAGACATGCTGATCACCCTATCTGAAAATTGAGGTATTTCCTAGGGACACAGCAGAGAGGTCAAGATTCTCTGGGAACATATTTGGTCTAGGGTCAAGGCATCAAGTATTTGCAGGTATAAGGATTTTTTAGAACAAATGTAGGATAATCTTCTAGTTTTCTTTCTTTGGAGTTGAGTGTATTGACCTAAATTCAAGTTCCCTACTTCCAATGGCTATAAAGTTTTTCCATGATAAATGCCTTTGTTGATTCGTAGGTGCTATATTTAGTAAAGAATTAAAATAGACACATGACATCATTGTTACATATAGTAAAGGCATTTTCTCCACAAACTTCAAAGTAGAGAATTCACAAATTTATGTTGCATCTCCTAGAGAGGATGGTACTTACCTCCAATGCTCTTTGCTGCATCCTTCAGGCTACCAGCAAAGTACTGCCGAAGAACTTCCAAACTGACAGTCTTTTCTGTTTTTGTACGCCTCTTTTCTGTTGCTTTCCCAGAAACTGGAAAGCTACAATCACTGGTAAAAGAATCTTTATGATTGCTAACATCTTTCTGCAAATCTTGACGATGCTGCTTAAACTCTGAGAATATCTCTCCTGCAGGTAATACCACCTCTGGGTGATTACTGTGAGTTGTGACAGTAAATCCTTCAAACCAGTCCTTTCAAGTTCCAAAATTCACTTGTTCTTTCTCTGAGGCCTCCACTGAAAGAACATCGTCAACAGTTTGTCTGCGACCTTCTTCAGAACCAGATTTGTCATAACGAAGTTCTGAGGGAATTAATTCATTTACTTGCAACATCGCCTCATCCTCTAGCTCCTTGATTGCCACGACCCGCAAGGTCTGGCAAACCTGTTGGATAGTGTTTGACAATGAATTAAGCATCAACTTCTGCTCTTCACTGCCGATACAATCAGGTGGTAGAAAGAACTCCAATACAAAGTCAGCATTTCCACTGCGAATGCTTCGCAGGCGGATTGCCACTGCACCCTTTAGGTTGACCATCCTAGCATGGTGAGATAGGGGATATTCTGTCTTGCAGGAAGCAGTAATATCTGGCGAAAAACATGGTTCATTCGTTGTGAAAGCCTTACCGGCTACACCTTGCCCTTTTAGCAAGTGATGCTCGGAACATGCCCTATGAAAACTCAACATAGAAGGATCATTCAAATAACAAGCAGCATCCACAGTGGATACACAATCTTTGTAGTTCTCCTTAGAATGGCGGCTTCCTGTTTTGCCTTGTTGAATGCATGCAATCCAAGTTTGGGCTAATGGCAGTTTGTGCATCTTGCAGATGGTTTTTAAGACCTCTAGAATCTCAGGTAAAGCAGCTTGGTAAGAACCACCACTTACCTGACAAAGAAGAAGTATATCCATTACTCAGGAGGACATTGTGAATGGTCAATGGTTATCTTTGTGCTGTCTGCTGGCTCACCTTTAAATGGGGAACACTCAGAACTTCAGAACTCGTAAGATCAACTGCCTGCAAAAACAGTTCCATTCAGCAAAACTCAGAGAAACAGCTAACTTCATTCTGACCCTTTCATGGTTTGCCTATAACCAGATAATTAGTGAGATAATGAAACATTATTGAAATATGGAGGATGTTTTTCACAGACATGGCCCATAAGTACGTCACAGTTGTAAACTCAGTTCACTGTTTGACACTAGTTCCATAAATTTGGAAGCAAGGAGAAACTGAAAGGGTGCACTTTTGCAGCATGGAAGAAAGTCAGAAAAAGAGCAAGGATCCTAAGCATGATTTAGAAAGATTGCAGGTATTAAACATAAATCATGTGAAAGCTTAAAAATCATATCATTCATGGTCAAATTCTATATTCTTGTGGAATTGACTGACTGAACTTGAAGCAAACCTGGAGAGCATTGCAGATGTTTTGAAGTTCAGAACTGTGGTTCATATCTTGGGTAGTCGTCACAACCTCCACGACACCCAAGCAAGACCGACCCCCATGCACAAATACTGGAAGTGCTATCGTGCCACGAACATCGAAATACTCTGCATAACCGACGCGCAAAAACTCGGAGCTGTTAAAATACCGAACATCTGGTGTCCATTCCGGCAGCCTTCCCAGAAAGACCCGGCCGGGCAAGCCTAATGCCTGACCAGAGTTCTCTTCAGCTGAGAATTCATAGTTCGTCGAGATCTCCCTATAATTCACCAGCTTCTCACAATTGGGATCAACCAAGAATGGTTGGCCATAAGTTGTAAGCACCAGTTGGTCTCCTCTCTTCATAGGCACCCATAGCTGAACAAGGACATTACCTTCTCTGTGGGTCTCCTTGATGTAACTAAGTGCATGCATGAATCTATCTTTCACTGAAGAGATCGAACTGCTCGGCCGGATCCACCAATTAGTGCCCGGTTCAGGGCTTGGATTGATTGTGCTCAATTCACCTGATTGAACTGAATACATGATTCGGCCGATGGTGCTTGAATTAAGGGAATGCGTTCTATCAATATTCCTACTTGGCTTTCATCTGAAGGTGGATTTGTAGAGATAACAGACCTATCTGTGTCATCTGGATTATCACTTTCTGGCAGGACTGGAGTAGAATTACCATTGCTGACCTCAAAAGAGGCGAAAAGCTTAAGGAATCAAAGGGACTCATGGAGTTTGGGGTGTTGGATTGCAAGACATCAGAGGAATTGGGGAATTCCAGCCATCCCTCTCCTGAGAGCAACTGATCCAAGAGATCCAAATTGGCAGCACCATCCGAGAGAGTGCGGCTCAGGGAGCTATTGGCTTCCATTGCTCAACTTCTTTAGATTCCCATCATACAATTCCCACTGCAGATCAATTGCAGAAATTCCATCACACAGAATCCAGAAAGATATGTAATCATAACTATAAAAGAAAAAAAGAGGCAAAGATGGAAAGTGATGCTGTGTGAAGGGTGTTGGGAATAAAAGCAGAAAGGAGAACAGGAAGGATTCATATGCCCAAATTAGCAGCACCCTAGAAAACCTTTTTGCCTGTCAAAACAGCAGTAACATCAACAAGAATCTTAAAATAGAAATAAATGACAACAACATGAACTTTGGATCATAGGCCCCTACAAAAGAATCTTAATCAATAGAAAGGTCTTTTGAAAAAAAAAAATTAGGAGCCACCAAGACAGAAAAACTCAGCATATTAGAGATGAAAACATAAGGAAAGAGCTTTCAACCATGGAGCTTTTTCATACCCTTTCTGGAAATAATTCCAAGATGAGGATTTTCTACCAGATACAAATCATTTTAAGGGCCGCAAAGAACTGAATAGTAAAGAAAGAAAACTCACTATCTATATATATATAGTTTTCCAGTTATCAGATGATTCCTCTCTCTGTTTCTTCAGATATCCACCAAAAAAAAAGAGAAAACTCCAGCTATTGACAGGTCTTGTGCTGCCTTGGAACCCCCTATCCTATCCCAAAAGCATCTACAGTGGATCCTGATGGCAGATAATGGATAGCAACTGTTGCTATGCTGTTATCATCTCTTTGGCCTTGTGTACCTTCCAATTATAGAATCTCCCACCCTTCCTTCTGAGGACCCCACCACCCCTGGAGTCTCCAACCATCCCCATTCGCAAGTTGCTTAACCAAAGTCAACTTCACACAAGGCTTTTGAAAACTCAACAGAATACAGGTGGTAGGAGGCAAAGCAGGAAACTTAGATGGCTGGTGTCATCAGGACAATGATGTGTACTTGCTCTTTGAGGAAGCCAAGGGCAGGGGGATATGCATGTAGAGATTCTGGATGGGGATCATTGGAGATCCTCAATGGAACAGTACCCACACCACAACAATGGTTTGGTTGACCAGCCACCTAGAACCAGATCTTGATGAATTTTCACAGGGCTTAAAAAAATGATGATGTATATGATGCTTTGAAAAAGGTTTCCTCACCTTTTTTCTCCTCTTTTTATGAGAGAGAGAGGGAGAGATTCCTTGGCTCCTACAGCCAACCTTGGAGTAAAAGATAAAACTGTTTTGGTGGGACTGGGGAAACTCCCATAGGCAGTGGGGATAAATTAATGATCAAGTTTATAGTAGCTAGAATAAATAAACTAATATAATAAAGAAATCTAGTCTGCCAACCCCCTGCTTGGTTCGAGGAGATCTAGGAAATGCATCAAAGATCAAACTTAGCTTTTTCCTCCTTTGTAAACCAAGAATCGTATCGTACATGTCAGAACCCTTTTTTGGGTGCTTCATTGCACGAGTAGAAGGCGGCTCAACCTGCTCTAAGCTATTAAATTACTTCACTTTCTTTAACGGATTATTTTGTTTTTATTAAACTTCTTGTGGCATGGTGAGGCAAAACCTCATTATTTAACATATAAGAGTTATGTTAGAGCTAGAACCAAGCTTAGCTACTCAAACAAGGTTGCATTTGATAAATCCTCCCTTATAAATATTATGATGATGCTGTAAGACATGGAAATCAGCCTGGCAATTGAGTTAAAAGTTAGGTGCTAATTAAGTCAATGCAATTAGAGACCTAGTTGTAGTTTTGACATGTACAGCTGTGAGCCATTGTCTTATGTCATTAGCCTAACACAATTGTCATTATCATAGTGCAATATCACTCTGGTAGAAGCTGCCATAGCATAATTAAAAATGAAAAGAAAAAAAATGAATCGAAAGAAACTTGTTTGACATAAATCCCTGCCTCAGCTATTGAAAAACTACAGATTAATGGTTAAGAAACCCACTTGAGTGCGACATCTTCTTAAAGAAAGGTGGAGTACAATGGAATCTGAGTGGGCTTGAATCTGGCATTGCTTGTGAAAATAAACTTCATCGTCCACCTCTCTTTGTTTTATATTTCTGTCGCTACCGTTCGCGCACTTCCAATAACTTCCAGCTACTTATCCTCAGTTCTTTGTTGATCCCTTCAGAAGTCCAGTTTTGTTCCGAAATTGAGAGAAGTATTTGACTTGTGAAGGGAGATTATGGTGAACATAAGAGCAAATGGAAAGCGTGGTAATTGGTGATTGTATCGTATCTTTTTGGTGTTAGATTCCATCTCTAAACTTTTCTTTGTTTCATTTTTTTTTTTCAAACGGACAAGATCCATCTGATATATATTACTAGATTGCACTCCTCTTCTGATTTGTCAAAGTTGAATTATACTTATTATTGCGGCCAACTTTCCGTCGCCTGTCATCGGGAACGAACACCTGCAAGACAACGTCCGCACTGATCGGATTTATATCCGGTAGGAACCTCCGATGCTTAAGTTAGACAGAAAAGTTGGTGAACAGTAGATGTCAATATTCAGAGTAGCAGAATTTTGATCAGAAGTGGCTTACCAGTCTTGTTTCCTTACTCCTTTTATAGACAAGATTTTGTAACCGTCGGATGTAGTCTCGTATTTTATGGCGCTAAATCATAGGGTCATAATCACGTAGTGGGTTATTAATTTTCAATTATGACACCGTGATGTGCGGCTGGTAACCGTTCGTGATGGTTAAGGCATATTGAGCAGATTAGCCGACTGTATATCGGTAGTAGATACGGTCGTCAGTTGGTGATTCTGCTGTATCATCGGTCACCGGCCATAAGTCGGTGATATTTGTTCAATTGATTGATGGAGAGTCGGAGTCGTCAGTTCGACTGATGCTCCGTCGAAGTTATGCGTTCGGTCGGTCGACTATTGCCGAATCAGAGTCGATCAGTCGGAGTCATACATTCGATCGGTCGGCTATTGTCGAGTCGAGGTCGTGGAGACTAAAGTCAGGATCGATGGGTTTATCCCAACACCTATATTTCTCTTATCCCCAAGAAGAATGAGTGTACATCTGTTAAAGACTTTCGGCCAATCAGTTTTGAGAATTGTATGATTAAGATACTTTCCAAGGCTTTATCCTTCCGTCTTAATAGAAGATGGGTGAGTTGATTTCGATCACACAAACAGCCTTTGTCAAGGGCCGAATTATCTTTAAGAGTTTTATAATAGCCTCAAAAGTCATCTCTTATTGCAAATGCTCTAAATCTCAGGGAGTTCTATGTAAACCCGACCGAATTCGACTGTATCTCATGAAAATTTTGTTGAGACTGCTTGACAAAAGAGGGTTCAACAAAGATGAATATGCTGAATGTCTTCATTGCTTCAATCCGCGAGCTCAGCACTAATCATTAACAACTTAGTTGGACACTGGTTCTGTTGGGATATACCGACTGATCCCAATATCGACTCACCGACTGATCCCGACACCGACTCACCGACTGATCCCAATGCCGACTCACCGACTGATCCCAACACCGACTCACTGACTGATCCCGACACCGACTCATCCTCGAGATAGACCGACTGACTTCCCCGTTCGACGACGGATGACACCGGCAGTAACTACCGATGATGTCCGGTCCGAGTGTATCGGCCTAACAGGCCAACGCTGCCTCCGACCACCCGAAGGGCCGAACTTGCATCATCGACTCCCTGTCGGTGGGACCACCGACGTCCGACTTCTACGGACCCCTCCAAACGTCGACTGTGCTTTCGAGTCGCCACTCGACATTCAAACCCCGACGTATAGTCGGCCAGCCCTTCTAAAGACACCGAACGACCGGCATGGGCTGCAGTCCTGTCAAGCACAGACTGTACGACCGCCAGGGGGCGTTGCCCTGTCAGGGACTTGGGGCGCTGTCCTGCCAAGGATACGAATTAATTCTAGGACTTGTCAGCCCATCGACGACGTGACAACCCCCGACGATTTGACAACTCCTCAGTTGTCTACATCACCAACGGCGGACCATACCGCCTCCTACTATAAAATGGGGTAAGGCAACAGCTTAACGAGGTGGGCTCTTCTCTCCCTCTCTCCCGCTCCATCGCTGAGTTTCCTTCTGGTTCCTCTCTACTGTTGCCTAGTCTCCTCTCTGACTTGACCGTCGGAGGGTCCTCGCCGGAGGCATCTCCGGTCTGTGCGGACTTTTCCTTGCAGGTGCTCGCTCCCGACGACTAGGCGACGAGGGGATTGGCCGCAACAGGTTTGGCGCACCAGGTAGGGGGGCACACGACCTCCACAGAGCTTGAAAACCTTTTCGAGATGACAAGAACCAGGGCTCAGCGGTTGAGAGCCACCGGATCGGCGAGGCATTCTTTCCGCCGGGAAGAGGCCTCTCCTCCACTTCTCGCGGCGGAACCCAGCTCTCCGCATCCCGCGGTAACCACGGAGGTGCAGATCGCGACGATTGTGCGGCAGATGACTGTGCTAACGGACGCAGTCAAAAGCCTTCAGCAACAACCCACTCGTTTGCCGCTCTCGCCGGCGGAACAACCGGCGGTGAATCCGATGCCATCCAGGGACAGCCGCCGACGCACGCGTCAATCTCTGTCTCCTCCTCAGGAATAGCCATCCCAGCACTCCCATCGAGAAGGAGAAAGGCAGTCACGGCGCGACACCCACCGGTCTCAACATCATTCGCCTTCCCAGCTCGAGCGAGCGAGGAAGGAGAAGCGGCCGCGGACACCGTCCGCCTCCCTCTCGGATTCATCAGGAGATTCGACTCCTGGAGTCTTCCAACACCGACGGATGGACGACTACAAGCGAAGGTTCGAAAAAATCGACCGTCGGCTCGCCCAGCTCCAGGTGGACGGTCAGAAGTCTTCGAACGACGTCGACTTCCAGACTGCCCAACCGCTCTCCCGATTCATACTCGACGAACCGATCCCCAGTCGGTTCAAGATGCCGCACGTGGAGCCTTATGACAGCTCTACCGACCCGATTGACCATCTAGAGAGCTACAAGGCTCTCATGATGATCCAGGGGGCGACCGATGCCCTCCTCTGCATCGGCTTCCCCGTCACGCTTCGCAAAGCTGCCAGGGCTTGGTACTCCGACCTCCGTTCCGAAAGTATCCATTCCTTCGGACAGCTCGAACATTCTTTCATGGCCCATTTCAGCACCAGTTGGAAGCCACCACGAACCTCGGACAGCCTCTTCTCCTTCAAGCAGGGGGAAATGAGACGCTCTGACATTTCGTGACGCGGTTCAACATGACCATGCTTGAAGTTCGGGACCTCAACGAGGACATGACTATCTCGGCCATGAAGCGAGGGCTGAGGGGCTCCCGATTTACTTATTCTTTGGACAAGACCCTCATCCGGACGTACGTCGAACTTTCGGAGCGCGCATACAAGTACATGCGCGCGGACGAAGGAGCTTCCGACCGACGCCTGATCGAGACCAAGGGCCCGAAGGAGAAGCGGAGGAAAGGTCGGGCCCCTGCCGAACCTAGCGGGCCTCTGACTAACAAACGGGACTCGCCCCAGCGGTAGAGTCCGAGATCCCCCCAACGGCAGAGTCCGAGACCGACACGTCGTAGGTACGACTCCTATACTCC
>KE504672.1:518125-536111 GCA_000441515.1 Elaeis oleifera | reverse complement strand
TCTCCCGCTCCATTGCTGAGTTTCTTCCTGGTTCCTTTCTACTGTTGCCTAGTCTCCTCTCTGACTTGACCGTCGAAGGGTCCCCGTCGGAGGCATCTCCGGTCCGTGCGGACTTTCCCTTGCAGGTGCTCGCTCCCGGTGACCAGGCGACGAGGGGATTGGCCGCAACAGGTTCCATAATAGGCAAGGACTAAAGTAAGGTAATCCTCTATCGCCATTGCTTTTTATCCTAGTTGTAGATACCTCCAGCAAAATAATTAAAAATATTGGCAATAAAGGATTAATATCTGGAATTGGTCCCTATGACATCACTGGGCATATTCAATGCCTCCAGTTGGTTGATGACACATCGTTTTTTTGCCAAGTGAACAAAGACAACATCAATGCAATCAAATTCATCTTGTATGCTCATGAACTTTTAACAGGCTTGAAGATCAACTTCTGCAAGTCTCTGTTATTGGATTGAGAATCAATGAAGATATAATCAAGTACGGACGAAGTCATTGTGCTGATATAATCAAGGCGTAGATCATTTTCTCTGTCTTTGAGTATCGAACTTCGACATTGTGAAGTACTTTGTTGGTGTAGTAGATTGGTCGATGAATTCGGTTCTCATCCTTCTGGACGAGCACCGAACTAACTGCTTCTGCTGAAGTTACCAAGTAGAGATACAATGTCTCTCTGACCCTTGATTTTGTAAGCAAAGATGGAGAAGCCAAGTATTGTTTCAAGTCTTCGAAGGATTGTTGGCATTCATCCGACCATAAGAAATTCTTCGTCTGTCGTAAAGTTTTGAAGAATGACAAGCATCTCTCGACCGATATAGAAATAAATCGACTGAACACGGCAATCCTTCCATTGAGTTGCTGTATCTCTTTCTTTGAACTCAGATGCTTCATATCGATGATGGCTTTGATCTTTTCGAGATTAGCCTCGATCCCTCGTTGTGAAACAAGAAATCTGAAAATTTTTCGGAGGTTACTCCAAATGCACATTTGATCGGGTTTAATTTCATCTGATGCCGTCGAAGTATGCTGAAAGCTTCTTTCAGGTTTCGAATATGATCTGAAGTTTGGAGACTCTTCACCAGCATGTCGTCCACATATACTTTCATGTTCCGTCCGATCTGCATCTTGAAGATCTTGTTGACAAGCTGTTGATAGGTAGCGTCAGCATTTTTCAGATCGAAAGGCATTACTTTGTAGCAGTATATGCCCTTGTCTGTCACAAAAGTCATGTGCTCCTCGTCTTCTGGTGCCATACAGATTTGGTTATATCCGGCAAAGGCATCCACAAAACTCAGAAGTTGGTGGTCGGAAGTCGCATCGATCAATTGGTCAATCTTGACAAAAAAAAGCTGTCTTTCGGATAGGCTACATTCAGATTAGTATAGTCGATGCAGATTCTCCACTTTCAATTAGCTTTTCTCATCATTACCACATTGACAAGCTAGTCGGGATATGTAGCTTCTCCGATGAAGCCTGGTACAAGGAGTTTGCCGACTTCTTCATCAATAACCTTTTATCTTTCAGGAGCAAAAGGTTGTTTCTTCTATCTCACCGGCTTAATATTTGGGTTGATGTTAAGTCGGTGAGTTATTATTTCTAGAAAAATTTCGGATATGTCGGTGGCTGACCAAGCAAAAATATCGGTATTGGCCTTGAGCAATTTTATTAGTTGTTGTCGCTCTGAGTCGGGCAATTGTGATCCGATTCGGACCATTTTCTCAGGATCTTTTTCTTTAATGGGATGAAAATTAGTTGTTCAGCCGATTCACCCCTCTCCTAATTTTCTCTTTGGTTCAATTTGTCAACAAGCAAAGAGTCTTCAGGTTTGTTATTTTGAGTGGAGATAAGGAAATAACGTCGGATGAGTTGTTGATCTCCATGCATTTCTCTGACTCCATGTCTTGTTGGGAATCGAACTAACAGATGGTATGTTGAAACCACTGCTTTCAGGACGTTAAGCCCGGGTCGTCTAGGTATAGCGTTATAAGCCGAATGTACCCGAACTATCGTGAACGTTATGAAAATAGTGCTTTGTTGTAGTTCGGTCCCAATGATTAAGGGGAGAGAGATTTCTCCTTCCACTATGACAGCATCTCCTGTGAAGCCAACCAATGGTGTTGAGACTCTTCTGAGTTGGTCATTCGGCAGTTGCATTTGGGAGAAAGTTAATAAATAAAATATCAGTCGAGCTTTCATTATCTATAAAGATTCTTTTTACATCATAGTTTGCTATTGTTGCTGAAACAACAAAAACATCATCATGGGGAGTCTGAATTCTCCGAATTCTTCTTTCAAAAAAATTATTACATTATCGAGTTGTCGTTGCTTTGCCGACTCATCTTCGGAAGTTGCCCCCTATCCAGTCGTCTGGAGATCATGTTGATCACCCCTGCAGTCGGTTGATTATTTACAGCCTCTCTAGTTTGCAGTTGAGGTCGTCGATCAGCAAGAGATTGAGTCGGTGGATCTCTCCGTTATTTGCCGAGGTAGCCTCATCGAATCGAGACTTCTATCTCATCCCTGAGCTGAATACATTATTCGGTATCGTGATCGTGATCACGATGGAACCGACAATATTTTTTTCGATCGCGGTTTCTCGGTAATGCCTTCATCGGGGGGGTGTCATAGATATTTCGCTCATTCAATCTCCACGAAGATCTGCGTACGAGGAGCGAAAAGAGGAGTATAGGAGTCATATCTACCGTAACTCAACCTTGGACTCTGTTGTCGGGGTGAAGCCCACTTATTGGATGGTGGCCAACTTGATTCGACTGGAGCTCCTTCCTTCTTTTGCTTCTTCTTCTGACTTTTGGCTTCTGTCTGGTGCCGGTCAGAAGCTCCTTCATCTGCGTGCACGTATTTGTATGCGTGTTTCAGAAGTTCAGCATAAGTTCGAGAGAGAGTTTTATCCAAAGAATATATAAATCGAGATCCCCTCAGACCTCTTTTCATGGCCGAGATAGCCATATTTTTATTGAGATTTTGACCTCAAGCATGGCCGCATTAAAGTGAGCCATGAAATTCTGAAGTATTTTAGTCTCTCCTTGTTTAATCGAGAAGAGACTATCAGAAGTGCATGGCGGTCTTCGACTGGTGCTGAAGTGAGCCACGAAGAATGTTCTAACTGTCCAAAAGAATATATGCTTCCCGACTGAAGCCCGGAGTACCAGGCTCAAGCAGCTTTCCGAAGAGTTACCGGGAAGCCGATGCATAAAAGGGCATCGGTGGCCCTCTGAATTATCATGAGAGCTTTGTAACTCTTCAGATGGTCGATCAGATCGGTGGATCCATCGTATGGCTCCACTTGAGGCATCTTGAACCGAGATGGGATCGGTTGGTCCAAGATGTATCGAGAAAGCAGTTGGGCGGTGTGAAAGTCATAGTCGTTGGAGGACTTCCGACCTTCCACTTGAAGCTGAGCAAGTTGACGATTGATTTCTTGAAATTTACATTCGTAATCATCAAGTCGCTATTGGAAAACTCTAGGGGTGGAACCCCCCGATGAGTTAAAGGGGAAGCGAACGGTGTTCACGGTCGCTTTCTTTTCTTGCTCGATCCAACTGAGAAGGAGAGGGACACCGTGAATAGTGGGTGGCATGTCGAGAGTGTCGTGAGTGCCGCTGCTCGTCCCGATGAGAGAGTCGAGATGGTCGCTCTGGTGAAGGAGATTATGATCGCCGTAGATGACGGTGGCTGTGCTTGGATGGCACCGATTGCGCCACCGGTTGCTCCGTCGGTGGCTGTGGTGGCTGAGTCTGCTGCTGCTGGAGATTTTTGACTGCCTCTGTAAGAACAGTCATCTACTACATGAGTGCAGCGATCTGGACGTCCGTGGTGACCACTGGAAGTGAGGAACTAGGCTCTGCTACTAGAGAAGGGAGAGGAATCTCTTAACAGTAGGAAGAGTGTCTCGTCGATCTGGTTGCAGTCGAATGTTGGGCTCTAATTTTTGTCATAGTAAATATTGTCTCTCTTCTCTCCTTCCTGACGTGCCAATCTGTTGCGGTCAACTCTCCGTCGTCTGTCATCGGGAACGAACACCTGCAAGACAATGTCTGCACTGATCGAATTTGTGTCTGACGGAGATCCTCCGATGCTTAAGTTAGAAAGAAAAGTTGGTGAACAGTAGATATCAATATTCAGAGTAGCAAAGTTTTGGCCAGAAGTGGCTTACCAGCCCTGTTTTCTTACCTCATTTTATAGACAAGGTTCTTGTAACCGTCGGATATGGCCCGTATTTTATGGCGCTAATTCATCGGGCCATAATCACGTAGTGGGTCATTAATTTTCAAGTATGACACCGTGATGTGCGGCCGGTAACCATTCGTGATGGTTAAGGTATATCGAGCAGATTAGCCAATTGTATGTCGGTAGTAGACACGGTCGTCAGTTGGTGATTCTGCTGTTTCATCGGTCACCGACCATAAGTCGGTGATATTTGTTCAATCGGCTGATGAAGAGTCGGAGTCAGTTCGACCGATGTTCCATCGAAGTTGTGCGTTCGGTCGGTTTGCTATTGCTGAGTCGGAGTCGATCAGTCGGAGTCATACATTCGGTCGGTCGGCTATTGTCGAGTCGAGGTCATGGAGACCAAAGTCGGGATCGGTGGGTTTACCCCAACACCTATATTTCTCTTATCCCCAAGAAGAACGAGTGTACATCTGTTAAAGACTTTCGGCCAATCAGTTTTGAGAATTGTATGATTAAGATACTTTCCAAGGCTTTATCCTTCCATCTTAATAGAAGATGGGTGAGTTGATTTCGAACACACAAACAGCCTTGTCAAGGGCCGAATTATCTGTGAGAGTTTTATAATAGCCTCAAAAGTCATTTCTTATTGCAAATGCTCTAAATCTCAGGGAGTTCTATGTAAACTCGACTTCGAGAAGGTATTTGACTGTATCTCATTGGAATTTTTGTTGAGACTGCTTGACAAAAGAGGGTTCAACAGAAGATGAATATGCTGAATGTCTTCATTGCTTCAATCCGCGAGCTCAGCACTACTCATTAACAACTTAGTCGGACACTGGTTCCATAATAGGCAAGGACTAAAGTAAGGTAATCCTCTATCGCCATTGCTTTTATCCTAGTTGTAGATACCCCCAGCAGAATAATTAAAATACTGGCAATAAAGGATTAATATCTGGAATTGGTCCCTATGACATCACTGGGCATATTCAATGCCTCCAGTTTGCTGATGACACATCGTTATTTTGCCAAGTGAACAAAGACAACATCAATGCAATCAAATTCGTCTTGTATGCTCATGAACTTTTAACGGGCTTGAAGATCAACTTCTGCAAGTCTCTGCTTATTGGATTGGGAATCAGTGAAGATCAAATCTCTTCTCTTTCTAGCATTTTAGGTTGTCAGGTGGCGAAGTTACCCATATAGAACCTGGGTATACCTCTTCATCACTCGGTACTTCATCAGGGAGATTGGATTTTTCTTCTGGAAAAGATTTCAAAGAAAATGGGTGGATGGAAGAGGAGGTGTTTCACAACAGCCGGACGTCTTATGTTAATCAAATGTGTTCTCAAAGCTATTCCAATCTATTGGATGTCCGTTCTACAGCTTTCAGTTTCAATAGTGAAGAAAATCAACATAACATGTCGAGATTTCTTATGGGATGATCAGCAACTAGGTCGCAAAATCAAGCATCTCGCCAATTGGCACATGATATGTAGGCCCAAGAGGTATGGGGGACTTGGTATCACAAATCTAACCAACTTAAATCAAATCCTTTAATGGTGGTGGAATTTATCATGAGCAACAAAAATCTTGATGTACATTGATTAGAGTCATCTACTATACAAAGAAGCTTCCATCCAATCCAAATTGTTGTTTGAGGAACATCGCTTCTCCTTTCTGGAAAGGGATTCTTAAGATATTCAATCTCTTCAAACAATGGTTTCACTTGACCATAGGGAATGGACAGCAAGCATTATTTTGGTAAGATATTTGGATTGGTGAAAAAACGTTCAGTTCATCCTTTCCACTTTTATTTCCACTCGCTAGAAACAAATCATGTAGTGTTGCAGAATTTCTTGCCAACATGATTGGCTGTCAAGTTTCAGAACTCCATTAAGTCATCGGGCAGCATTGAAATTTCAAGAATTATCATCAATTCTTAGGACAGTCAGTCTAACAGATAGTTTGGATACATTTTTTTTGGAAGTGGGGACCAAGGGATACCTTTTCCGTAGCTCGATGTTACCAATTTCTCATGCATGGGGAATAATATCCCACTTCAGCAGTATCATTTGGAAACTGCCTGGACCAGAGAAAGTTAAATTATTCGCTATATTATAACAACAAGATTCTTACAACCGAGAACTTGCAAAAGAAAGGAATACAAGATCTTGTTAGCTGCCACTCTGCTTGCACGACACGGAATCAATAGATCACTTGATGACACAATGCGCATACACTAAGGAATGCTGATATCCTATACTGCATAATCTGAAATTTTGGATCCACCAACATCTTATTGTGACCTTTAGGGTAAATGGAGAGAAGGTAAAGAGTGAGGATGCTGTCACCAGCAATTGAAAGTTTAGTTGCTGCATGCAGCTGGTGCATTTGGAAAGAAAGGAACCAGCGTTTTTTTCAGTTTGAAGCTCAATCGGCCGAAGAATAGTGAAGCAGACAGCATTTGTATTCACCAGCCAGACATCCAACAGTTGCAATGATAATTTGACTCTAGTTATGATAACTTGATCAGAAAAAAAAGAGGGCCACATGAATCTCAAAGCAATAAAGAGAATCACAAAAAAACAAACAAATAAAAAAAAATAGAAAAGAAAAGAGGAGAAGAAGAAAGAAAAGGAAAGAAAAAAAAAAAGAAGAGAAAAATGATTTTCTTATCTCTCTCTTCTTGAATTTCTCTCTCCTCTCCCTTTTTTCTTTATCTAATCTTTTGAACCCACTATGAACTTAAGATGATCTTTTGAAACAGACCCAAACTCGCTTTGATATCTGTGCAGTTGGTCGATCCTAGTCCAATCTGATCATCGTTAACCCTTATCGAGTATCTTAACATGATCTCTGATAATCTTGATCATAGATTCTTCTTTTGAGAAATATGAAGATTCTTTCTCCACTTTGCCTCTCTACTTTCTCTCTCTTCACCCACTTTCTTTCTCTAGAAAGATCTATAGATCTTGTACTGAGTCATGTCTTCCTCTTCAATGGCCCACGTATGAACCTAAGATGATGTTCTCAAAGAAGCTCGAAATCGCTTCGATATCCATGCAAGATGTTGGACCCCATCTGGTCATGTCAAATATCCTTGAAAATCACTATTGATGAATCTTATTGATCGATATTGATCTTGATCCAATCTATATTTTATGATTTCTTGAATGAGTCACTTAGATTTGACCCTCGACTAGGAAACCTTGAATTATCCCGGCATCCAGACGACCTATTGAACTGACTACCCAACCTACAGTTTTCTTTCTTATGATTGAATTTATCAAATAAAATTAATTATGCTTTTAACATATTAAATAGATTTGATAAATTCATCTATCAAAGTTTGAAGGGTTAGAATAGAAAAGATAAGTAATTTCGATACTTCTTATTTACTTTTGAAATTATTGACTATTTTATCATGAAAAAAATTATTCTATATTTTTATAAAATAAGATCAAGTATATGTATTATGAAATTCATGATTCATGATAAAATAATGATTTATAAATATTTTAATATGAATATTTTTTTATGAAATATGAACTCTATATTTATGAAATATATGTCTTGTTATGAAAAGAATAATTTTACAATTGTATTACTATTAAAAATTATTTATGAGTCATAATTTTAAAAATTATATAGTATCTTATTTATGTAAGCTTCTTTCTGTTGGACAACTGCACCAACCACTGCTTCAGATTCTTCTAGAGAGATGCAGCTTCTCTGGCATGCTCTGAACCTACCTATCTTATGTTATGGGGCTCTTCTTCTTGACTACTACCATTATCTTTTATCGTAGATGGCTCCTCTTTACACAAGAAAGTACCGATCAATTCTTTATGGTTGATCTCCATCTTGATTGTGTTTATCTTTTCCATCTTCAATCTTGATCACAATTAGTGTAACCTGGACAATCGTATATTCTAGCAATCAAATCCTAGGCGGATTAGGAGTAGGAGGTATTAGAAGAGATTACCGCACAAAAATCTGTAGACGTCTGCAAATTTTCAGCATCCAAGATATTACAATGCCCCAAATCCTCTACTTTTGTGATTTGTGACTGTTCTCTAGATCTCCATGCATGTGAGAAGATCCTCAATAATTTATGCATGATTTAAGAAATGTGATTTGATGAAATATGATTTAAGAATGCTTATCTTAAGAAATATGAAAAAAGGCTCTGAGATAGCTATGTATGACCCTACTAGTGGATAATAGTAATTGGCATATGATCCTGCCAATAGATAATAGTAGTTGGTATACGATTCTACCAACGAATAATAGTAATTGGTACATAATTATGGTCCTATCACGGGTATAATAGTAACCTTAGCATTTAGTCTGAAAGAATTATTAAGAATCATGATATGAAAAGAATGAATGACAAATGATTTATGATTTTATATACAAAGTTAACATAATTTATAAATTATTTATGCTATACATTAAAAACTATGTTTATGTAAATTACATGATTTATGCATATGCAAAGCATTATTGATTTATGATGTATTGTTATTATGAAAATTTTATATTTTAATGACAATCATCTTCTCTAGATAATTTATTGATGCATGTATAACTTATGCTTGATTCGGATAAGACAGTATAAGGTCTACTTACTGAGCTAGTGTAGCTCATATCTTTTCTTTTCTATCTAGATAAATAAGGTTAGAAACGAAGGATGATCCAGGTTTGAGGGTCTATACTAGCGAGTTTAGAGATTTTATAGCTGAATCACAATTTATGGGATGATTATGGCCTTATAGTAAATTATTTATAAATTTTGAAACATGGATTGATATTTGATTTTGAATTTGGATACTCTGAATCAATATTAGTTTAATTATTTGATAAATAATGAAATTAATCTTGTTATTATATTTATTATGATGAATTTTAGTTGATTATAATCAATTGACTTCGTGTTACCAAGTACAGCATCTCTCGGTAGCATAATCGTGTTATGTCTCAGATTTGGAGCATGATATTTAATGATATCAGAGCAATAGGATTGATCATAGGTAGAACTTAAAGTCTAGCAATGAGGTAATTAGGTCTCGTTTAGCTAAATCATGTCTAATTGGATAAGAATAGATAAGTTTCTTAGAGTTCTCGTTGCTCATTTAAAGAAGTTAATTAATGCTAGTATTTTGATAGATAACAATGAGTAATAGAAGGGATGAAGTCTTGGCAAACCATGTCACTATGAAAAAGGAGCAAGAAGGACTATAAGGAGAGTTGTGAACCAAACGATTGAGCAGGTCCCTAATGCCCCAGCCACTCAGGCAGATATTACTGAAATATACCAGGTGGTAGCCCACCTTCTTCAGCAACCACAGATACAAGCCACTTTTTGATCTACACTATCTTTAGAGTCATATTATGAAAGGTTTAGAAGGCTTAACTCACCACTGTTTGAGGATGGACCTGATCCTTTAGTCGCGGAGATATGAATTAGAAAAGGAAAAGATATTTGATATACTATGGTATCCTGAGGATGTGAAGGTTAGACTAGCCATTCCTATGCTAAAAGAAACATCGAGTTTTGGTGGACTGCAATAAAGGTTGCATATAGAAATAATAATAATCAGCTGACATGGGAGGAGTTCAAAAAGATATTTTATGATCAATATTTTTTTGAGTAAATTAGATTAGTAAAAGAGAATGAGTTCTTGACCTTAAGGCAAAAAGATAACATAACAGTAGTGAAATATGCAAACAAATTCAATGAGTTAGATCGATTTTGTCCCTAACTTATAAGGTCTGAAAGAAGCAAAGCAAATATATTTGAGCATGGTCTAGGATATAAAATTCGATTTCGTTTGTCCTCTCATTTTTTTAATGGCTATATGGATGTACTGAAATGAGCTTTGAAAGTTGAATCAGATATTAAAAGATCGAAAGAAAAAAGAAAAATAGAAAGAGGTCTAGACCAATAGAAACTCAGAGTAACCAACATGACAACTTAGAAAGTAACTCTAATAAGAAGAAAGGAGCAGAGACTTGTAAGTATTATGGTAGAAATCATAATGGACCTTGCTTTAAGAAACTTGGAATGTACTTTGAGTGCGGCAAGAAGGGACATTTGGCATGTGATTGTCTTAACAAAAAGAATGGCTCTAAGTCCGCTAAACTCATTGATTAGAACCAAAAAGAGAATGCATGAGTATTTACTTTGACTAAACAGGATGCCAATGCAAGTGATCAAGTTATTACAGGTACGATTCTAGTTAGCCTATAGATGCTTGTTTGTTAATTGATTACGAATTTTTCTCATTCCTTTGTGTCTTTCAAGTTTAACTACATACTTAAAGCATTGAATAAGCTACTATATATTATCTCATCCCTTAAGCAAAGTATTCTCACCAATGCCTTGTTTAAGAATTGCATCATTTAAACGAGGAAGCTAGGATTGATGGAAACTGATCTAAAGTATAATGAAAATAATATGAAGATTGAGTATTCCTATCTATCTGAAAATGAAGATATGTCAAGTTTCGAAGATGAATTTTTTTTAAGGAGGATAGAATGTGATAATCTGATCAGAAAAAAGGAGACCACATGAATCTCAAAGCAGTAAAGAGAATACACAAAAAATAAAAAATAAAAAAACAAAAAAAATAAAAATGGTGAAGAAGATTGATTCCATCGAAGAGGGAGTCGAATCCAGGAGGATTCGGCCTCCCCTCGCTCTATAAATCTTCCACCTCCTTCAAGGATTTTACGATGAGCACCGGCCATCTCCTCTTTCTTCTTTTTGATTTCTCCGATTAAGGCCATGACCACCTTTGCTTATGCTCACCAGAAATTGAAGTCAAGATACCGTCGGAGCTCGAGGTAAGCTCCTCTCTTTCTTCCTCTCCCTCTTCCCTTTCTCTCCATAGCCTTAGACCTTGCCGTTGGCCCCCAATTTTGTTGGAAAAATTGAAGATGAAGTCCACCCCACTTCCCCTTTTTTTGAGATTTCCTTGATTTTCTCCATCGTTCTCCCCTCGCCGCCAGCCGTCCGTTGTTGGCTACCATCAATCGCACCCCACCATCCATTGCCAGACCTTCAGTCATGCCGTCATGCCCCATCGGAGCACCAGCCTCCCCTTTGTGTCCCTCCTCTGCTCGGCTAGGAAAAGAAAGAAGAAAAGAAAAGAAAAAAAGAAGAAAAGAAAAGGAAAAGAACAAAAAAAAGAGAGAAAATAATTTTCTCTTTCTTATCTCTCTCTTCTTGGATTTCTCTCTCCTCTCTCTTTCTTTCTTTATGTAATCCTTATAACCCACTATGAACCTAAGATGATCTTTTAAAAGAGACCCAGACTCATTTTGATATCCATGCAGTTTGTCGATCTCAATCCGACCCTTATCATATATTTACAGATCTAATCACCATTAACCTTTATTGAGCATCCTAACATGATCTCTAATGATCTTGATCCTGGATTCTTTTTTTGAAAATACGAAGATTCTCTCTCTACTTTGTTCTCTACTTTCTTTCTCTTCACCTATTTTCTCTCTCTAAAAAGATCTATGAATTTTGTGCTGAGTCGTGTCTTCCTCTTCAATGGCCTGTATATGAACTGAAGATGATGTTTCCAAAAGAAGCCTGAAATCACTTCGATATCCATGCAAAATATTGGACCCCATTCGATCATGTCGAATATCCTTGAAAACCACTATTGATGAATCTTATTGATCGATATTAATCTAGATCCAATCTATGCTTTATGATTTCTTAAACGAGTCACTTAGATTTGACCCTCGATTAGGAGATCTTGAGTTATTCCGGCATCCGAACGATCTGTCAAACCGACCACCCAACCTACAATTTTCTTTTCTTATGATTGAATTTATCAAAGAGAATTAATTATATTTTTAATATGTTAAATAGGTTTGATAAATTTATCTATCAAAGTTTGAAGGACTAAGACAAAAAAGATAAGTAATCCCGATACTTCTTACTTACTTTAGAAAATATTGATAATTTTATCATGAAAAAAATTATTCTGTATTTTCATAAAATAAAGATCAAGTATATGTATTATGAAATTTATGATTCATGATAAAATATTAATTTATAAATATTTTAATATAAATAATTTTTTATGAAAGATAAAATCAATATTTATGAAATGTATATTTTGTTATAAAAAGAATGATTTCACGATTGTATTACTATTAAAATTATTTATGGATTATGAACTTTATGAAATTATCTAGTATCTTATTTATGCATGATTTAAGAAAATATGATTTGATGAAATATGATTTAAGAATACTTATATGATCCTACTAATGGGTAATAATAGTTGGTATACGATCCTGCTGATGGGTAATAGTAGTTGGTATACGATCCTGTCAATGAATAATAGTAATTGGCATATAATTATGGTCCTATCACGGATATAATAATGACCTTAGCATTTAGTCTAAGAGAATTATTAAGAATCATGATATGGAAAAATAACAAATGATTTATGACTTTATATACGAAGTTAACATGATTTATGAATTTGTTTACACTATGCATTGAAAACTATGTTTATATAAATTATGTGATTTATGCATATACAAGAGCATCATAGATTTATGATATATTATTATTATGAAATTTTATGTTTCAGTGATAATCATCTTCTCTAAATGATTTATTGATGCATATATAAACTTATACTTGATCCAGATAAGACAGCGTAAGGTTTACTTATTGAACTAGTGCAGCTCATATCTTTTCTTTTCTTTTTCTGTCCAAACGAATAAGATTAGGAATGAAGGATGATCCAGACTTGATGGCCTATGCTAGCGAGCTTGGAGATTTTGTAGCTGAATCATAATTTATGGAATGATTATTGACTTATAGTGAATTATTTATAAATTTAAAATATGAATTGATATTTGATTTTGAATTTAAATATTCTGAATTAATATTAATTAATTATTTATAAATAATAGAATTGAATCTGTTATTATATTTATTTATGATAAATTTTAATTAAGTATGATTAATTGATTTTGTGTTATTAAAATAATATTTTTTGATAGTATAATTATCTTATGTTTTGAATTTAAGATGTGGTATTAATTATTTTAATATTAAAAAAATTGTAAAGATGGGATGTTAAAAGATGGGAGCTCATACGAGAGTTTCTAGGGAAAGAATTACATCCTTTTAACACCTCATTAATTGGGTTAGTGGGGTGGCAAATAGTGATGTGCATGTAGGGAGTAATGGGCTTCAACTCGGTGGAAAATTATTCACAAACCTTTATGCTTGACGGCAAGGAAAGGAGAGAATATTTTGATGGAGGATCTCATTGATAGTACGTAGATGCTTCAACCAAGGACTCTACTTAGATTACTTCTAAAATTTCACTTGTTTACTTTTATGTGTGCTTGTCCTGTCTCATGATGCTCAATTTCTGGCGCATAGAGATTTTTGTACGTAAGCTTGCTTTTGCTTAGTGAATACCAAGCATGAGAGAAGTACCTTACTCTCTCAAAAAAAAAAAAAAAAATTACTATGGTGCACCTGCCAAGACCCAAACCGAGAACTTTCTTTAGAAAAACGCGGAAGAGGGAAATGATGTGACTGATGGGACATATTCCAGCAGCCCAATTGACTAATAGGTCACAAAAGGCTGTCCTCATGCATCATTGGATGAGAAATTTTTTGTGCGCCATGGCGTAAAAAATTCAATACGGAGCGCACCGTAATTGGTCTATATAATTATTATTTTTAATATATATTTAATATTTATAATTTTATTTTTAATTAAAATTTTTATAATAAAATATTTTATTTTTAAAAAATTATAATTTTTATAACATATTATGATTTTTTATACACAAGATGTATTATGACATCCCGTAGCATATCATGACATTCTACGTTAAATTATTATTTTCTGCAGGATATCATAATATGGATATAAAATATCATAATTTTTTTCAAAGAAGAAGATATTTTTGTCATTCAAAATTTTCAAACAAAAAAATAAAACTGAAGACATTAAATGCGTATTGGAAAGTGATGATTATGCGGCCAATCACATAAAATGATGTGCTCCACGTCAGATTTTCTACACTGCCCGCAGGGCACAAAAATTTTCCATCATCGGACTAACAATTATCTATACGGCTATACATTGCCCATCGGCTCAGTTGTTAGTCTACTGCCACTCCTTTCTTAATCCAAAGAGTAAGTTTGTTGGCAATTAGAATTAAAATTGATTAGAATGAAAATCAAAATAATCATATTCTTTTATTCTGTGATTGAAATTAAAATTATAATTAAATAATTTAAATATTATATGAGAGTCTAAATTGGATTTTGGAGGTTTGGGACATTTCTATTCTCTCCACCCACTCCAACCAAACAATTGGAATAGGGGTGAGCCCAACTCTTTCCAACCAAAAATGCTCCAAATATGAATGAACCATATAAGGTCAATATTACCAAAATTTGATGTCAAACATAGCCTGAAGAGACCATCAGGGCCAACATAACTGCCAGCACCTTGAACGCTCTCGCCAATTTGAGAAGTAAAACATTTTTCTCAGCGATTAGCCCAACGGTCAAAAGTTCGAAAGTTTACCATCTTGGACGGCTTTCTAGATTTTCTAAGTATGACCAAGAAGAAAAGGATTTTCAAACGTTACAATCTGGATGCAGAATGTCGTAATCCAGAATCTAAATGCATGGTTCAAATCTGTAAGTTGGAATCTGAATCCAGAAAGGCTTTTAGCAGGTAATTGCCAAACGGCAGCCAAACATGGTATCCACCACTCATCTCTACCATTATAATGCGAACATCTTGAGCACCCTTCATGAACCTAGGTTCTCTTCTTTACAGAACAAACCTCAATTGGTTCAAATCTCTGCTTCTAAGTGAAAATTTTTACAAGACAAAAACTGCATAATAAGGAATTTATTCATTAATATTAAAATCAAAGTTATTTACATCAACTAATAAGCTGAAGTTAGATGAGATCATAGCCATCTCGTCTTCGCATTTGCTCAAAATTAGTCTAATTATAACTCCTCTGTAGATAAGCTTAATATGAAGTCGATCCAATTCTAATTTTATCAATATTCTAAGTTAAAAAGAGAACTCAATAATAAAAATTAGGACAAGTCTGCATGCACTTTAAAATAACTGGTTCTCATGTATCTCATGGACCATGCTTCCGTCCCAGTCAAATTAACTGGAGAACACGGCAGAGTGGCCGTCAACCGTTACCTTCCAGCCGCCCTTTTGGGAGGGAAAAAGGAGGACCTGTTGACTCTTCTATGTCTTTGTTGAACTTGACTCTTCTTTCTTCTACCACTAACCTGCACTAATGGCAAAAGCTATCATCTATTTATTCCTTGCTCAGAGCTAAACCATCTATCTCCAGCTCCCAACTACAACCAGACCACACACGGATCCATAATAACCTCATGGCCAACTCTCTACACCTCCCTCTATTCCTCCTGCTATCTGTTCTTGCTGCTCACAAAGCCTCAGCTTCTTCCCACAACCATGACCATCATCTCAGGTCCCTCCACTTCTCTCTCTTCCAACATGAAACCGTCAACAAGACCGGCTACATCGTTGTGGACGGCGTGGCCGGCACCGGTATCAGCCAACAACCACCCCTTTGGCACCATATTCGTCTTCAGGGACAACATGACAACATCCCTGAATGACTCCTCCAGAGTGGTGGGCATCGCAGAAGGGACTTCCATAACAACGAGCTTCGATGGCCTTCGCAGCTTATCATTTGCCAAGATCACCCTAAAGACCCATGGCTATGAAGGGTCAGTCTCCATCCTAGGAGTTGTGCATAACACGAAGCCTTCCGACCTCCCGATCGCCGGCGGCACGGGGGATTTCATGTTTGTTCAGGGGTACGTGAGGTCGTCGCCGGTGGACTTGCAAGGCCTGACTGTCGTGTACAAGATTGAGTTCCATCTCTACTGGCCTCCATACGCCACCGATGGTCCCAAGTAGTTGCAACTGGTGCCTGAGCTGCATCAATAACCATCCCTACATGGTTGTATCTTAAATTTCTTATGCATCTAATGTTGATTTCAGGGCTGAGGTAGTTAAATAAACTCATGTTTGTGAGGTCATGATGGTATGAATCGAAGCTCAGTTTGTTCTTTATTTAATTGATCTATTGAGTAATATTCTGGGTACATCTCATCGTTTGAATTATAAAAAGAGGCCAAATATTATCCACTATGACAAAAACACAACCAGAACAACAATTTACTTCATTGTAAAGAAGGGCTAATCTGTGTTAAGATCCTTCGTAACCATGAAGATCTCTCAAACCTAAGGATTGTAAAGAAGGGCCCACCTTGTCATCGCTCCGCATCCAACCGGAGATCCATGCTTGGACTGGCCGGTAGAGGATTAAACCAAACAACTTGCAGACTTAGAAATCGTGGCAAGCAAAGCAAATCCCCACTGGGTGGAACTAGGGAAGGGATGCGAGAAAAGCAAGAAAATTGATGATGGAGATCACTAGCTAAAAAGCTTCAAACCAGAGGCATAAGATGGCAAAGAATCACCAAAGGTTTTTCCCAATTTCTTCCCATTCCATCTGAAGTGGAGGCAACCAAATCAGTATGGAGATGGCATCAGAAACATGGAAAAGTTCCAGTTATCTGCAAGGGCAATGATCATACAAATTACACTAGGTGAGCTTACCGTTTAAGGTCATCTTCCTGCATTTTATCACATTATTCCATCCATAACACAACTGGTATCAAGACTAGGATGTTCCTTCTAATTGTAAGACGACAGCCACTTCCTCTTTCTCTGCATCAGCCGCTTCGAGCCCATTGGGCTTATATGGAGCCTGTGAAGGCCAGGGCCCGGTCCATTTAACCGGCCCGACCTAGAATGGGCCCCAGCCCAGCCGAAGCTGGATGCGCCTCGCACGTGATGGCGGAGTCTTCCTTTCTTCTGCCGGAGTCGGAGACCTAGGGCGGCCGGAACCCTAGGTCTCCTCTATAAATAGGCGGCCCTCCCTTCACAACCCCCTGCTGTCGAGCATCCCTTGGTTTCCCCTCTCTGTCCTCGCTCGGAATCCGCCATGCCCGCCGGAATCACGGCCACAAATCCCGTCGGAAGCAAGGTAATGAACCCCATCTTTTTGTGATTCCTTTTTCCCACCTTCCTAAGCTTGAATAACCATTGCCGGGCGAGAGATTCGCCGGAAATCGACTAAGAAAAGGCCGCGCCCCTGCTGTCGAGCATCCCTTGGTTCCCCTCTCTGTCCTCGCTCGGAATCCGCCATGCCCGCCGGAATCACGGCCAAAATCCCGTCGGAAGCAAGGTAATGAACCCCCATCTTTTTGTGATTCCTTTTTTTCCCACCTTCCTAAGCTTGAATAACCATTGCCGGGCGAGAGATTCGCCGGAAATCGACTAAGAAAAGGCCGCGTTGATGTTCCCTGTTTCCAGCCCTGTTCTTGGCGATATTTTTTCCTTTTTCGGCCACCATCGTTGCTGCTCCTTGTTGCTAGAACTTCGGTCGAGTCCCCGTGGGTCTCCCAGTGACCAGCCGGCGGAGCCATGGCCGCGGCTGAACGGTCAACACCCAAAGTTAAATAAAACCCCGGTTTCCCGACACTTTCCCCTAGTTTTCTTGCTGGCCGGACGACCATCGTCGCCGTCCATGCCTCGCCGCCTGCTGCCGGACCCCCGGCTGTGCCACCACGTCTAGCCGGACCCTTCTCCTCTTCCTTTTTTATCTTGTCAAAAAAAAAAAACAAGAAACCCTTGCCCGCTTGT
>KE504672.1:471263-498190 GCA_000441515.1 Elaeis oleifera | reverse complement strand
AAAAAAAAAAAAGGAATGACTAAGAGGGGAAATCATCAAGTTGAATTCTTAGTAAAATAAGAAGTTTTCAGTTTCATTCTGAAATCGTATATATCTGCATCAAAACAACCTAACACCCAACTTTATAAAACCATAGATCATAATTTTTGGAAAAAAGGTAAAGACATTCCATATTACACCAACATGCACCTGTGGCACAAAAAACAAAAAGAAAAAAAAATGCTCATAGCATCAATATGCAGTATTTTATTCCACAAGTCATGCTATATTTATTAAAACACATGAGTTGTAGGCATACAAAATTTCAGAACATCTACTTTATGAATAAATCCAAACTAATTGAAGACTTGGATATTATTGTATCTATGATCCCAATATGATGCTACCTACCCTCTGTTATCTTCTTTATTAAGAACTTCCAGCAGATTGTCAACACCATTATATCGAACTCCCGTTACAATCCCATCAGGATTCGATAGCGTCAATTGGAGAATTCCATTATCAATGATCACCTGCATTCATTGTCCATCAGCACCACCTTTTTACACATTGGTAAACAACTACACATCCAATTTATAACTCAACAGCATGACAATCAAATCAAACAGTCAGCACATACTTGTCGATCTTGAACATCGAGTCTCACACCGATAGGCGGCATGCCTCGCGAACACGAACAACAACCTCGTAACGCTTTCCTGCGATTGCATGAAAACAAGCAGAGGCTTAATTGTGCTTTTACAATCCTAGTGATATATTTTATAACGTAGGTAGAGCATCATCCATGTGTGTCTAACCTTAGCTTTTGGATTGGTCCCATTTCGTTGGAGATTAGCTTGGCCTTTTTGTAGCAGGATCCGGATCCTTCCTCCAAGTGCGTCTTATTATGTCTTGGTTTGGAATCTAAGCATCCATGTCTTGAAAGCCAAGACAGTTGTTTTGGAAACCAAGCATCCGGATCTTTTCTCTCTCTTTTTATTTATTTATTTACTTTTTTTCCTGCAGCCTTGCGAATAGGGATATCAGAAGGAAGTCGTCGATATGCGATTATCGAATCATACGGGGCTGATATGCAAAAATCCTAAATGGTCACATTATTAAAAAATTAAAAAGTGGGTAAGGTTACCGCTGGAGGCGATGACGGAGGTGGCGACGATGCAGGTCTGGATGACGGTATTCTCCGGGCGGTGAGCTGTTGCTTAAGAAACCGGCCTTCTCCACAACCTTGGCCCAAGTGTTCACGCGAAGAAGAACCCGAACAAGCCGGCGGAGACGTCGAGGAAGGGGATGATACCGGTGGTGAGATTAAGCTTCATGGAGTCCGCTGACGGCGAAGGAGCGTACCGTCAGCTGCTCCCGTCACGTCGACAACCGTTCCCGTCGAACCGCTCTCCATCGACAGCGCCTCCGCCGCTCCTCCGCCGCCATCGCTGTCGCGGCGTCCTCCTCTTCCGCCTTCATCTCCAGCTCCTCCGCCTCATTATCTCGCCGGGCTTTCGTCTTCGGGAATCTCTCTGGTTACGGCACGGAAAACGTTCGAGAAGAGCAAAGAATGGGCACTTAGAAGGGAGGACGCCAGCAACGAGGTCTCCCGGTTCAAACCGGGCTTTATGAGGGTGAAATTGGAATCTTGCTGCGAGAAGAAATTGGATGCATGAAGAATTGGATCCTTGCGCCGGACGTATAATTTTTGGGGGACCGGACGGGGGATTGTGAAGTAGGAGAGTAAAGGCAAGCGGGAAAGAAGAGACCGCCTGCTGCCCTTCCCCAAGTGGGGATGGATGGTTGGCCCGCGTTCACACCTAGCGGCTCGGCGATCATGCCCTATTTATTATGGCTGCAAATTGACCGGATTGGCTGATCCGATCTGATTCGTATAGATCCAATTTAAATCATGTTGGAAGATCCATAGATTTAAATTAATTTAAATTAATTATTTATTTTTAGATTAAATTTGAATTTACTAAATTTTGACTCAACCAGATCAAATCTGATCGGTGAAAATTTTTGAATTGATTTGAATTTTGAGATAAATGAACGGATCGAATCCGATCCGAACTCAATACAAGATCCAAACACTTTCTTTTGAATAACGAAAGTATTAGCCCAACAGATAACATAGAAAAATTTTGACAAAAAAACTGATCTATCCTTCTTTCAGAATATACAAAAGATATCTACCAAAATTACTGCTAATGTAGCTGCCAAAGCTTGTGAACTTGACAAATTTTTTACTCTAGCCGGTGTTTTAGGGAAGTCATGCTAGCTTATCTTTCTAATATGCAACAACTTTCATTTATAGGTTTGGCTGGTTGTCTCCTTCACCCAGAAAACTTGATGAAATATATAGAAAGTTGCATGCACACCCCCCTCTATCATAGTTATCGATGAGGTAGAGACTAGCATCCACATATTTTGTAATAGTCATTCTTAGGTGTACTAGTGTTTAATTCTATAACTGCATGTCATCGTAGCATTTGCTATTTCAAATGTTTTAGCCCCTTATATAGTTCACTGGGCTATGGCTACTAATTTTTTGTAGTGCTGGTTTTGGACACATGTAAGTGATTCTTGCCATCAAATCTATAGTATTTATTCTTATTGTTAATAAAGCCAACATCTCATTACTTTGATCATAGAAAATATTGCATGTGAATAATCACTACAAAAAATGTTACGGTCCTATAGATTATATTAAATTCAGAGGAACTCGCTTGATGTTTTTCACTTTCCAAGCAGTAAAATGCAGAGACTTGAAAAAAAAGGTCATCAATATGATAAAACTTTTGCTAGAGCTTCATCCAGGGGATCCCAAATATATCTTTCATACGTGTTTGTATATTTTCACCGGTATAACAAAAGAATGCTAGATCACATACAACACTAAAAGTAACTCTTTACATACTCTTATTCTATCAAGGTCCCCTCATCTCCTTTGTTCTATGTTATATGAATGTTAATTTTGATTGAGGCTGTTGTAGTATTTGTTGCTCTTGAAAGTGCAATCTATTGATTTTTACACCCTTATCTTTTAAAAATTTGTTAGAATATTTTGAATTTGGATTAACCAAGTCAGGGTCAGGGTGAGAAAAATGTGATTAAGCTTTTTGGACTCTTAGATGAAGAGTGTGGGACATGGAGGCTCTAATAGTCTCATGCATTAAGATCAAAATTTTGGTTAAGCCCGATAGTAGTGTAAATAAGGTTACTTATAGATTTTTTACTTATTAATCTTATTATTTATAATCCAGATCTCGAACTGACTTCGGATCCTGACCCGAGCCGAACCCATATTTCATAGATCGAGACCGAGTTATATATGGATCTGACCCAACTTGAATGACCTATTGATCGAAGAAAATTGATCATGGACCCGACCTGATCCGACTCGATCTTCTATTGGACTGGGTTTGAGTCCAATATTCAGATCCATCAAGCAATCGGATCAGATCAGGGTCACTCATGACCTAGTCCGACTCGACCCATTTGCACCCCTAGTATTACTTAGAGGGAAAGAGGAACATCGATATTTTATTAACAAAATTATTCAAGGCCTTCATCAAGCATCCTAAACCCTATGATTGATGACCCTTGTTATGCTATACCTTTTCAGGTTGGACTTCTTGTTGCGTCAAGGCTTTAGGTCGAACTGATGTGGTGGTAGGGACATGTTGGATGAGTCGTTGGAATGCCATGGGAGACCTACAAAAGAAATCCGCTCACACTGAAGGAGGGGTGCTCCGATGGGGGGCCCTTCGATGCTTAAGTCAATCGGAGCTTTAAGCATGGTGAGAGAGAGAGTTTGCTTAATAAGGTGCAGTATGCTATTATTTTTGAGAGTCTCTTTATTACCTTTATGTAATAAAGTATTGGAGTTTGTTATTCCTGAACTTGTAGGTGGTTATGATAGAAAATCCACCCATTAACTAGGTTGTTAGTTATGAGTGTTTGCTGTATGAAGTGGCCATGTTCTGAAAGTTTGTTGGGAGATTCCAACTAATTACTCACATAACTCAACTAGTCAGCAAACCAAGGTCAATATGTGGCTGAGGTACCATTTTGATGGGATCTACATCGAGGCGAATCGTGGGAGCCTATCCCTTGTAGTAGGCATGATCTTGACACAGAGGTCAGTAAGATTCCAACTTGAAGGTCGAGAGGAATCAGTGTCGACATCAATTGTAGGACTTCATTTTTGTCATGGATGAGATATCAATTTAGAGTTTGGCAGGACCTGAGCATGAGGTTGGATGGAAGCCGATGAGGTTATTTCATCCCTATGCTTCACGGCAGATCTGATGGCGCTCATTGTCAGGGTTTACATCAGTGCTTCTACCTATCTGGGATCTCTAAGAACGAGTCCCGAGGATATCGGCTAAGGTGGCACGATCTCATAATATTTGTCCTCCATTTTCGAGTTCGAGGTGGTTACTTGGGTGAAGGAAGTAGTCTTTGAAAAGTCTTCAAGGCATGTCCGAGTTGGCGAATCCAAATTGCTTGATTTTTAGGTGAACTATCGTGTTGCTTCAAGGAGTCTGATCCTGATTTGACATGTGGCTTCACAGATCCCACCTTAATTATTTTGAGAAAATTTGGTGCCTTACGAATCTTGGGGCATTTATGAGGTACAGGTGGCTTGAGACAGATCATTATTTTAGTCATGGAAGGCTAAGAGTCGACGATTGCTATTTAATTACTCAGAAATGATTAAATGCTTTGTGTCACTGTCGAGAGAATTTAACTCTGGGGATCGCTCTTGGGCCTATGAGGACTTACCATATGGTAGGCTGTGAGAATTTCTAAAGCATCCCTTATAAGCTACTCATGGGATCGAAGGGCCTCATAGTCTGTCACTTCAAAGACGGCCACATTGTGAGATCTGACTATTGAATGACTGCATCCACGCTGTTCTGGGTCTATTAAGTAGTCCATTTATTTGACGAGATTCTATCATCTTGGTCACTCTTTCTGTTGTAGTGCTTATTAGAGTTCTTTCTCTTTTTAGCAGTTATGATGCTGTCAACATGGTCCATGAAGCAGATGGTGAAGGAAAGAATAGCTACATTTCATAGAGAATTCTCATCCAAGAGGGTGAGAAGAGCTGAGCCGAGCCGAGTTGACCCCTTGCCACTGCTTTGGGGTCGTTTCATGCTCCCTTATCGAGTCAACCTCTGACTCCTTCTATGGGGCCTAGGGTGAGCCCCTCCAAGCCTTGTGGAAGTGGTGGGGTTTCTGTCTCTTCCTTATGGATTTTCATAGTCCAAGACCACTACATCGATGAGTTCAAGGCCTTGACAGAATATAAGAAGGAGGTTGTCAATCTCGTTGCCACTGCCTTTGTCTAAGGTTTCGAAGACTACAAGGTCTGTATGAAGCGAATGACCCCAAAGCTAGACCTGAGGCACCTCCTTCTTGATAATAGTAATGATCGAGGAAGTCGAAACTTTCTCTTCGTATGAGGATTAGGTCATCATCCATTTTGTATCTACTTTTCTGGTGCTTGGATACCTCTTTGTAAAAACTATTTATGTTAATGAAGAGTGAACTATATTTGCTTTATCTAAGTGTTTGTGCCTCTAATGATTGTTTGGTTTGTTTTAGTTCATCCTTGAACTTACTTTTTGGCTGAGTTTTTGCCAAGTCATTTGTTGGTTGGTCTTTGATCTTGTAGTTTCTCATCGGGTCATTCCTGAGACATTCACTTATGGAGGCCTTAGCTTAGATTAGGATATCTCCTCATTGTTAAAATTTAGTTGCTTTATCCAAGGGCTATTCTTGGAGTCATATTCTTTGCTGATGTGGATTTTCGAAGTTTATCTTGATTTAGTTGGGTAGAGTTTGCCTTATCGATGACTTCGTCCACATCCTCAAATCATCGTCAAATAGCTTCTGACTAATATTCAAAGGTCTCGACCTAAGCCAAGATATTTTTGAGGTTTACTTGTGGAGGCTTTAATTTGGGTCAGGATATCTCCTCATCGTCGGTGCCTTACTGACTGGTATTTTGGAGATCTTAGCCTAGGCTGAGATATCTTCGAATGATCGATCCATTGAGCCAGTCATTGGGATTTAGTTTGGGGCTTGAATATATATCCCATGATTGTCATCATCATAGTCAGCATTTTGCCAAATATTTTTTCAAAGATCTCGATCAGGACTTAGATATCTCTGACGGGTTGAGCGTCGAAAGGTTGCAGTCTTTAAGTATTTAATACTTGTCGCTTTTCTAGGCATTTAATGTTGGTCTTTTTAAATAGCAACAACCTAATGGAAAGGATAGCTGGAATCCAGATTTTCAAAAGGCATGGTCTTCTAGGCCTTTCATGTGATGGCACCCGTCGCGTAGTCAGAGAGGGTAGTTGGGGGTGCTTAGGCTTATCTCTCTTATAAATAAGACTCCGCCTCAAGGCTAGAACCACTTCAGTCATTTTCTACAATGCTGTCTTTCCCGACATCATGAGATTGTCGTCGTGTGCTTTCAAATGGGGAAGGTTTCCTCGGATCTTCGATTAACCACAATGTGCTTCAAGGGAGCATGCTGATGGATGATCTCACTTGGAATGGGAGATATCAGAAAATTCTGTCACTCGACCTGCTGAGTCGCAGTGATCGGCACCAAATTTGCTCCTACACTGTGCCCCTTAAAAGGATCTTGGACCTTCTAGGGGGCCATTCCCCCCTCTCCTCGATGATATAGACTTTCGGCCCTCTTTAGAGATGCATCGTAAAGGAGAGCAGATTTCTAAGAACGGTAGGGGCTGACATCATCGAGTCCTGTGTTCTCTATTGAAGATTGCATTGTTTCCACGTGTGGCCCATGCTTTGAGTGTAGGGACTAGATCCATGTTCTTTCCTTTTGTGACGGACCTTGTCTAATTGAAGTCGTCCTGTAATAAACTTGTACAAAACTCAAATAAAATGCTCTTTTTATTGTATCAGTCTAATTGCCGAACCATTGTTGTTCCTCCATTCTGGAGGATTTTCTATCATCTGATGTAGATTCGTGTCGGCTTTGGCTCAACTCATTTGAGGATGATGTGCACCAAAAGCTATGCGATTTTTTTGAAAGTTTAGTCCCCCGTCATTATTATCAGTCAATCTTGATGACCAATTTTGGTTAGATCTTCTATTTGGTTATTTCGACAAGAAACTTATATGAATTTTGGAAAGAATAATTTTATTAACAAGGACTAGCAATGGTTACATCTCTTACTGGTAGTATATCTAAAGATTTGGAGTTTCATGGTCGAGGCATCAGAGTTCCATCAAGGGTCTTTAGTCTGTATACTCCAGGTTGGCGACTTCAATAATCCAATATGGTTCTTCCCAATTCAGGGCCAACTTTTCTTGTTCGATAGGTTTGGACATGTCGGCTCGTCTCATGACAAGGTCTCTGAGTCGAAGGCTTTTGCTTTGACTCGAGCATTGTAGTAACGAGCCATCTGTTGCTGGTATGATGCCATCTTGATTCGATCTTTTTCTCTTATTTCTTCAAGCAAATTTGTCCAAAGTCAATCAAAATTTTTCTACTTATCGTAGAGTTTCAGCTTGGTTAATGGTAATCTGATCTCAACAAGAATGACCGTTTCGGTCCCAAAAGCAAGATTTAAGGATGTTTCTCCAATTGCCATTCGAGCTGTAATTCAGTATGCCCACAGGATGTTGTAGAGCTCTTCTACCCAAAGCTCCTTCGTCAAGCTAAGTCTTGTCTTTAGTGCTTGCAAGATGGTACAATTGATCACTTTGACTTCTCCATTAGACTATGGATGCTCGATCGAAGTGAGCCTATGGTCGATGTGGAGCTTCGAGTAAAAGTTCTTGAATTTTTGATTATCAAATTGATATCCATTGTCAGTGATGATGATTCAAAACATTCTAAATTGACAGATGATCGACTTTCATATGAAATCTCAAGCTTTTGTCTCGATAATCTGTACCAAGGGCTCGACCTCGATCCATTTGGTGCAATAGTTGACCTCTACAGTTAGAAACTTTCTTTGTCCAATTGCCTGCAAGAACAATTCGAGGATGTCGATCCTCACATGGCAAATGGGTATGGGGCAACAATCAACGTGAGCTTGGTTGTTGACTTTCTCGGGATATTGACATATTTTTAGCACGGTTCATATTGCTTAATGAGCTTGATTGCCTCTTTTTGCATAGTTGGTTAGTAGTAGGCTTACTGGATGAGCCTACAGGTGAATGACCTACCCCAAGTGGTCACCATAGATGCCCCTTGTGAACTTCCCGATAAGAATGTAATCTGCCTCGAACGGGCATAGACGTCATAGTAAAGGCATGGAGAAAGATTTTTTGTAGAGCTTACCATCGAAGATCACATACTACGATGCTTGTCATTTGGTTGCATAAGCCTCAATAAGATCGGAAGGTAATTCTCCATTGTTCAAGTAGTTGATGATCGGATCCATCCAGCTTGGCTCATGCTCGATTTAAAGTACTATGGATTTCTTAATACTTTGAGTCTATAGGCGCTTGATGAAGACCTGTTTATTGTGATCAATTAGCCTTGAGGTGGTGAGATGGGAGAGAGCGTTGGCTCGGATGTTCTCTGATTGGGGTATTTATTGAACCTCTAGAGTCCAAAAGGCCACCATCATCTCCTTAACTTTCTATAAGTATCTCACCATTGTTGAGCCTCAAGCTTCATATTCGCCTCGAACTTTCTATAAAAATCTGACCCACAGACGCACAGATCTGTAGGTGGGGGCCCACGATAGTAATTGCAGCCCTTGGACGTGAGGACAGAAGCCAGAATGTAGCCCATGCAAAGCAGGCTATGAAGAGAGCCCACGTACGTGAAGGAAACACGTGGCCCAAGACCTACATGAGAATAGCGGTGAATAGTGTTCCATGAGAACACTGTTCATATGAACAGTGTTCTCATGGCTAAGGAACAGTGACACCATAAAATTCTTAGCGGGCGGGACTTTGGATGCAGGTGAGCGTTGGATCCGATTGGGATTAGGACGTGATAGGCAGTGTTTGATTTGGTTTCTTAAACCAAATTCCACACAGCTTTTACATGCCTTTGAGCCCTATAAAAGGGCGTGAAGAGGGCTGTTGAAGAGCTGATTGCTATGTGAGGAGCAGTGGTCCAGGGGTGGTTTTAGGGAGACTTCTTCAGGGGATTTACGAGAGCTTTGTATTGGATGAAAGAGGCTTCTTATTGAAAGATCTTTGTACAAAATTGAGTGGTGAGTTCTTCTTATATTTGTTTAATTTTATTTCTCTCATAGTGAAGCTTGCACACCCCATGGAGGTAGGTTTGAGGCCAATTCATGTTACCTTAATTTGTTGTGATATTTTTCTCTCTTTCTTCTTTCTTCCTTCTTCCTCCCTCAACAATTGGCATCAGAGCACAACGATTGGTATCAAAGCCTAGTTACCATAGACAAATGGTACCAGACGATCCAGACAGAGGTGGTGGTGATCGAGATAGAAGATGAAAAAAACAAGCACAATCAAGATGGAGATCAATTGGTTCGACAAGAAGAGCAATTTCTTCTTATGACAAGCGAAGGTGAAGGATGTGCTCATCCAATATAGATTGATCGACACTCTCTTATATGAAAAGAAGTCGGCCACTATAGAGGAGAAGATCTATGAGCGGCTACAAATGCAGAAGGTGAGTACCATCTGCTTGTACCTGATGGATGAGGTAGTGATTCATGTACTTAACGAGACTTCTCTGACGATACTGTGATCGAAGCTCGAGGAGTTGTACATGACAAAGTCTCTCACCAACACTCTCTTTCTTTGGAGACAGTTCTACCAATTATAGATGGATGAGGGACAGAACGTGCAGGAGTATCTCAGCCACTTCCAAAAGATTCTCATCGATCTTCTCAGTGTAGGTGAGAGATGAAGAGAAGATCAAGATGTTGGTCTTGCTAGCATCGCTTCTCCTTCATATGAGTCCTTGATGACTGCTTTTCTACTGGAGAAGAACACCATCAAGATGGACGAGGTCACTATGACGATTTTCTAGAATGAGGTTCTCAAGCGAGAGAATCAGGCTTCAAGCTTGGATGGCGGCAGCGCAGCTTGGTAATTTTTGAAAGAGCAAATGGTAGCAGACGGAGCGACAGAGAATCATAAAGAGGATGATCTAGGTCCAAGATGAGGGACCCCAGTAAGATCAAGTGCTATCGATGTGATGAGTTGGGATATCGTGTCAGAGATTGCCCTCAATTCAAATCGGATGAGGGCTATTGTTGCAACAATCAGTGGTGAGTCAGAGGATGATGTCCTAATAATATCTAACGAGATATCTACTTCTTTCCAGTAGTAGATTTTAAATTCTGCATGCACCTATCATGTATGTTATAGAGAAAAGCTGTTTAACTCTTTGAAGAGTAATGAGGGCATTGTTCATCTACTGGATGGATCAAGCTGTGTAATTAGGGACATCAGGATGGTCAGCTGGAGGACATATGATGGTACAGTAAGGAGATTGGACGAGATTCGATACATACTCGATTTCAGACGAAATCTTACCTCACTAAGCAGACTGCATTCAAATGGCTACAGGTGGGTAGTTGGTGATGGAATCCTGAAGGTTATGCATGACGATAGGATTTTCTGGAGGAAAAGAAGAGGATGAGAGGATATTACTATTTGACGGAGAGCTCAGTCTGAGGTGGAGTTTCAGGAGCTAGGGAGAGCCTAGTGCGAGATGGAGCTTCAAGTGGAGGTGGATCATGTACGAGATGTGAAACTCAGGAGGATGAGAGGCGACGTCACAGAGTAAATTTTTATTGCTGTAAGAGACTTCTCCAAGCAGATCTTTGATCAGAGTAGACACAGCCCATGTCGGAAGTGGGATCGAACGGCCTGGCTCGATCTCATGTTTGTCCATCCATGAGACAGCAAGCGTACCCCATAGCATGGGGACGAGATGGATCATAGGTTTTCAGAGATAACTGGAGGTCAAATATCGAGTCGAGTTGAAGATTGCTGAGAAAATATCTTGAGATTCGGTCTATAATAAGCCTAAAATGAAGTCCATGATGAAAAACTACAGCAAAAAAAATCTGACCAGCACATGCATAGGTCTGTAGGTGGGGACCCACGACAGCAGGTGCAACCCCTGGATGCGAGGATGGAAGCCAGGATGCAGCCCATGCGAAGCAGGCAGTGAAGAAGGCCCACATACGTGAAAGAAATGCACGACCCAAAACCCATGCGAGAATAGTGGTGAATAGTGTTCCATGAGAACATTGTTCATATGAACAGTGTTTCGATGGATGAACAGCATTTCGATGGCTAAGGAACAGTGATGCCATAAAATTTTTAGCAGACGGGATTTTGGATGTGGGTGAGCATTGGATCTGATTGGGATTAGGACGTGACAAGCAGTGTTTTATTCGTTTCTTAAACCAAATTCCACATGGCTTTTACACGCCTTTGAGCCCTATAAAAGGGTGTGAAGAGGGCTGTTGAAAGAGCCGACTGCTATCTGAGGAGCAGCGGTCTGGGGGTGGTTTCAGAGAGACTTCTTCAGGGGCTTTATGAGAGCTTTGTATTGGGTGAGAGAGGCTTCTTATTGAGAGATCTTTGTATAAGAATTGAGTGATGAGTTCCTCTTGTATTTGTTTGATTTTCTTTCTTTCATAATGAAGCTTGCACGCTCCGTGGAGATAGGCTTGAGGCCAATTCACGTTATCTTGATTTATTTATGATATTTTTTCTCTTTCTTCTTTCTTTCTCCCTCAACAAGTGGCATCAAAGCACAACAGAATCGGTGCAAACCTTGACGTCCTTGACCCCTAGCTCCTTCGCAAGGCAAAATTTGATGATCAAGACTTCATATTCAATCTCATTGTTGGAGGTTTTGAAATCAAATCGAAGCTTTGCTCCACATCCCTACACGTTCGGAGCTCCATCGATGTGTAGGATCCACTATGAAAACTTCTTAATATCCTCAGATCTTATCAAGGATAATGTTTTTGCATCTTTGGGTCTCATCGAGGATGGTTCTTTATCTGTGATGGTGTATTTGACAAGAAAGTTAGCCAACACTAGGGCTTTTATTGTCGATCGAGGCTGAAAGCTAATGTCAAATTCTCCAACCTCTATCGTCCACTTCGTTATATGCCTAGAGGGCCAGTCCTTCGAAGTATTGTCTTTAAAGGTTGATCAGTTAGGATGACCACCGAATGAGCATGGGAGTAAAGTTGAAGTCTCCATGCAGAGGTGATGAGCGCATAGATTACCTTATCGGTCTTAAAGTATCTTGTTTTCATGTCTCAAGAATCCTATTCATGTAGTAGACCGGCCTTTGAGTCTCTGCATCTTCTCGGATCAGAATCGAGCTAATAGCATCAGGTGAAACAACTAAGTATAATGATAACTGCTCATCTTCCTCTGGTTTGGAGCGAAGTGAAGGGGGATCCGAGATACTGCTTGACGTCTTCAAATGCAGTTCGGTATTCATCTGTCCATTTGAAGGTCTTTGTCCGCCTGATCACCTTGAAGAAGGGGAAGCACCTCTCAGCTAATATAGAGATGAATCGGCTAAGGGTGACAAACTGACCCGTCAAGCTCTGAACTTCTCGCTTGGTGGTTGGATGCTTTAAACAGAGGACAGCTTGGATCTTCTCCAAGTTGACTTCTATTCCTTGCTGGATCACTAGAAAGTCGAAAATTTTTTTGATGTTATATCTAAGACATCTTTACTTAGATTCAGCTTCATTTGATATCACTGCAGCTCGCTGAAAGCCTCCTTGAGGTATATAGATATGGATATACTGCTATCCGATCTATATCCGATCTGATTTTTGCCCTAGAAGATACATGATGCATGGTGGGCAGAGAGCTATTGTTGTATTTGAGTGTAGATAAGATGACTCTATATCTCCTAATTGGAGTCCCTCCTAATGAAAGATACAGCTCACGTATTAAATGAGGTAGAGGTACAACACTATGTCTCCTATGCAAGCTCAAGAAGGCGAAATAACACCATATCCACCATCGAGCATTAAAGCAGCCTATTAAGTGAGGCAAAGAAAATCAAAGAAGCATTTCGTAACTACTTCAAAGAACTCCTTAGCAGTAAAGAAAATTTAGAGATTGAAGCGGATTGGAAATCACTATACACCACTAAACCACTAGACTTGACAGACTTGGAACAGCCTTTCCAACAAATATTTACCAAAGATATTGGAATATTCTAAAGCCTAACTTGACTAGATTATTTGAGGGGATTTACAAAAAACTACCAACATTTCAAGGCTTAATTACTATTATAGAGTGCTTATTCCAAAGAAGAAAGAAAACCTCTCTGTTGGAGATTTCAGACCCATAAGCCTCAGCAATGGTGCTCCGAAAATCATCTCAAAGTTGTTAAGCAATAGGTTGTCAAAAGTATAGAAACTCATTAGTACTTAGCTCTCAATCAGCATTCATTAAAAGGAGGCAATTAATAGATAGCTACTTAATAGTGGTAGAAATCATCATGTATTGCAAACGATTATGACAAAAAGAATTGATATGTAAACTCGACTTTGAGAAGGCATTTGACTTTGTTGATCAAAAACTCCTACTCAAGCTAGTGCAAGCAAGGAGATTCAGTAGTGTTGTGGTAGAAATTTATCTCGGATTGGCTCAATTGGAGCTGGGCAGTGAGTGCAGGTTGGCGACGGTAAGATGACAGTGATAGGACTTATAAGATAAGTCTCCAATTGGAGTTGGTTCGATAAGGATTTTTTGATGCTCAAGTTAGAATTCTGAAATAGATGAGGAGTAAGAGCTTAGGGTGAGAAGTTTTTTCATACTTTGGAAGTTCTTTGTAGGTCTTTATTTATAGGCAAAGACTGAAGAATTGTGAGAAAGAAGAAGAATCAAGTAGTTAGGCTCACCGTATCGGATGAGATATGCTTGTCGTCTTCTATTTTATTTGGAGAGATATATTTGTTATCTCCTGCCTTATTCGCTTGTCATTTAGTAGTTCTCGACGGTCATGAGATTTGAAAATCTACGTGGGGGCTGATCTTTCCTATTATGCCAGATAAGGTTAGCTCAAGTGCCTTATAAGTCGATTAGCATCAAGGTCGGACCAGACTTAGCTTCTTTGTGCGTCAGCTTTTTAAGAAAGAATTTTCTATCCATAACAAGTAGCAATTTGTGCATATGGATAAAGAACATTATAAGCAAAAACAAATAGCAATTCTTTCTAATGGAGAACCCACCCCATGGTCCATGGCTAAAAAGGGATTGAAACAAGGAGATCCCTTGTCCCCTCATCTATTTCTCCTAGTTGCACAGATGTACTTGTCAAGATGACGGAAAAGAATATTCCAATAGACTAATAAAGGAATTGAATGGGAAAGAAAGACCGGCGCTATTCTAAGCATCCAATTTGCCGATGATGCAAGCAAAGCACAGGCATCAAATCTAAAATTCTTCATGTACTCATTTGAGCTCTTACAATCTTGCAAATAAATTTTGAGAAAATCTCCTTGATGGGAATGTGTATCTCCATGGAAAAACGAAGATGGTTCGTAGACCATATGGGTTGTCAAACTGCAAGCTTGCCGATGAGATATCTTGGATTTCCTCTCCACCACAGGAAATAAAGAGTAAAGGATTGGCACTTTCTAGAGGAAAATTACAGAAAAAACTGGTAGGGATGATGTCACTAATTAATTATTCAGTATTGGGTGCAATACCAACCTTTTGGATGTCTACCCTTCTAATGTCAACAAAAGTGTTGAAAAGAATTGAGTGGATGAGAAGAAATTTCTTTGGTGGGGTAGCCAAAAATTCTCTGAGGCTACTATTTATTTAGGTGGGAGCAAATTGTAATCCAAAACGCATAGGAGGATTAGGGGTGCTGGACCCAAGACCTTTAACCAATGTCTGTTGGAGAAAGTCTTTGTGCACCACTGTGCGGTGCAATAAATTTGACGTGGAGCGCAGCACCTAATTATCTTAAAATACATAGCATATCTAACGATGGAACATACATTTAATACCATCCAATTTTTTCTTCTTCTAATTTTCAGTGATGAAAATTTCCTTTCCTCTATACAACCAAAAGAAATAGTATTATTACTTCTTAATGTCTTCTATGACTTTTGATGAATATATATAATGTTCTAAACCATACATATGACTTTCGATATATTTATGACATTCTGAGTAATATATATGGCTTTCTGATACTCTATATGATGTTTTATAAATATATATGATATCTCAAACAATATATATGACATCTTGTGAATATATATGACTTTCTATGAGCATATATGACATCTTGAACAATATATATGACTTTCTGTGAATATATATGACATCCAGAACGATATATATGACTTCCTAACGTCTTATATGACTTTTTGTGAGTATATATGATATTTCGAATAATATATATGACTTTCTGTGAATATATATGATGTCCTAAATAATATATATGACTTCCTGATGTTATATAAGGCGTTAGGAAGTCATGCATATTGTTTAGCACATCATATATATATATTTACAGTAAGTCATATATATTATTTGGAATATCATATATATTCATAGGAAGTCGTATAAGATATTAGAAAGTAATATATGCTATTCAGGATGTTATATATATTCACAGGAAGTCATATATGTTGTTTGGGATGTCATATATACTCGCAGGAAGTCATATAAGACATTAGGAAGCCATATATATTGTTTAGGATGTCATATATATTCACATGATGTCATATATATTGTTCGGAATGTCATACATACTCACAGAAAGTTATATAAGATATTAAGAAGCCTTATATATTATTCAGGATATCATATATATTTATAAGAAGTCATACAAAGAATCAGGAAGTCATATATATTATTCAGGATGTCATAAATATACAGGAAGTGATATATATGGTTCAAGACATATCAAATGGTGGTGGAGATTCTTCAAAGAAGAAAGTAGGCCTTGGAACTCTCTCATCAGGAAATTACACTTCCAAGATAGAACTCCAAGCCAGCCGACCAATAAAAGCCATGTTTTAGCATCTGAGGCGTGGAGAAGCATATCATTTGAAGTAGGGAAGGGAAAAAGATACCCCTCTGGCACAACATCTGGTCAGGTGATCAACCATTGAAGGAAGTTCACCCAACTCTCTACCAAATGCTGGGAATGTCTCATGTATCGGTCGGAAACTTCTTCAACAATCTCCCCACGTTAGAGGTAAACTCAAGCAGTAGAGGTAAAGAAGAGCTCGACAATCTTACGGAAAGACTGAACAACCTCACACACAAGGAAGATGATGACAAATTGAATGGAAGTGGCACGACTCCAAAATATTTGCAGTAAGGAACGGCTTATCTATTTTCATCAATAGTGGTGTAACATCACCACTCAGCAAGTTGTGGAAACTGCCTCTGCCAGGAAAATAAATAAAATGAAACTCCTGTGGTGAGCAATCAAAACAAGCTTCTCATGGCTGAAAATTTGAGAAAAGGAACTGGAAATCACCGGCTGCGTGCGGAAACATAGAAGAATCGGCAAACCATATCTTCCTTTCATGCACCTTCTCTCAAAGGGCATGGCAAGAGCTCAAAGCAAAAACAGGTTGGTAGATTGCGTTCACCCTGTTCACAGATTTACAGACAGCTTGGGTAACAAAATAACGAATCGAGTAAGAAGGGTGACTCTAAGATGCCTCCTACCAGTGGTGAATTGGTGCTTATGGTGAGAACGGAACAACAGGATATTCCGATTCGTCACAACTTCCTCATCACTGGTAATTATGGAACAGGTTGTTTTTATTTCAGGAGCTGGACCTTAGAATATAACGGAAAGCACCAATGCAGCATCTCAGAATTTTTGCAAGCATTCTCAGCCGCATAGGAGATGAAAAGAGAAAAAGAAGAAGCATACTGCAAGGGTGGTATTCTTTGTAGCACAACTTTTAATACCGTCCCCTGGAGAAACAAGGAATACGCTGAGCAAGAGTCTAATCTCGCTTCTAGGACATCCATTACACGAAGGTCACAGTATTGTGACCACTCTGTATATTCCCTTGCTCTAAGAAATTTCACGGGTGGTACACACCTCCCAGTTCATAAAAAAACTCAGGTATTAGGTGGCTTGGCATCCCTTGTCCACCCAAAAAAGGAAGAGAAAAAAGGAGAGAAACTTAAATCAGGAAATTAGTGCAAAACGTCCCGATTCAAGGCTGATAAAAATGCTATACTTCGATTTTCAATGGAACAAATCCAGCTACGGAAGCAGAACATGAGAAGGACACACAGTTTCAACTTCAAAATGTTCATGGAAGTGTTGATTAAGCCACTTCTGTTCCAACTCCATTAAACAATTTGAAATCATTATAGAATTCTATATTGATCGCTCATTGATGGCTGAGAAGTGATATTCTAGTGCAATAATCAGAGTTCATGATCTTCAATAGCATGAATACTATGTTAGTAATTGTCGAATGCTACAAGTAAATACTAAGATCAGTTCTTTCTATGTAAAAGTCCGAAGGTCCTTCCATACGGATATAGTCATACATAATTCCGTGAAAAGGGCTTAGGCTCCTAGACTGTGTGAGAAATATCGTGTTATCACCTTCAACAAGCCAAGAACTTCGCACATCGATATTATACAACCAATATAATCCATGGATTCCATGTCTCGCAATTGCATTGTCCCTACCAATCAGCCCTGTTGTAAAGTGAGCAGGATTTGCTTCTGAGTCATTGAAACGAACCTTACCAAACGTAGAGATTAAGTCAGTTCATCACAATATATTATGAAGTTGAAAATTTGAGAAAGAAAGCTCTATGGGTATACTTGTAGTTCAGAAAGTGTAGCAGATGCAAGTGCCACTCGAAGCTTGTAACTTCCAGATGGATCAACACTGTCAAGATGAAACATAATCTGCCATGTAGTTGGCTGATATGAGTTCTGATCAGTCTTCCTGAAAGGTAAGAGTAGACAAATCAATTTCACTCAATGCTGGTGCAAAGATGTAAACTGAAAGGAACTTATTGCTTGATAATGAGTCAAATTCATAATTACTTCAAACTTTTATAGAAACAGACATGAGGAAGACCAATAATAAAGGGTCAAAGAAGTTTAGAACTTGTCTGACTTGGTGTTGATTTTAAATGCTTGTCGACACATCATTAGTTACAATAGATTAACCATGAAATCATAAACATGGAATCAAAATCAACACCATTCTAAAGCTTGAAAATTAAATAGCCAAGTATTTACAAATTTGAAGTCTATTTACAACCATTAGAGTAGTTACAAGGCAGAAGAGTACAGATAACAAGCTTTAGTAAATAAGATCAAACAAGCCATATGAAGAAATTAGGGTGTAGAAGAAGAAATAATCAGCACCACTGAACTTGTAAGTTTGCTCAAAATTGTTAAGCTCAATCTCCTCTCACTCACACACACACACACACACAGACACACACACACAGAGAGAGAGAGAGAGGCTGAAAATAGCATATATTAATGTTGAGGAAGCATTACCTGTTAACTTGAGCAAAGAACCAATCTTTCTTATAGTCGCTGTCACCAATTATGTAAACAAGATCATTGTCTGGATATAAATCTGCGTATCTCTCCCATAGGCCATATTGCCTAAATCTGTAAAAACAAGTAGGAGATTCATTTTAATACAAAAATGAAGTGCCAAAGAAAACAACATGTTCCTAACACTGAATTAAATAGGACATAATGAAATCAAGCAGTCTTTTTTGAGAAATAATGATATCAAGTCCAGTCAAAGCAAAAAATATGGCCCTTCCTATGCTATTGCTGATCTCCAAAAACGAAACTATTGTACTTTCGACTAGATAATATACATAACCTATCAGCTAGATCATTGACGTAGAGTCCGTTGACATATTTAGGATTTGGTTCTGGAATATAGAATTCAGCAGCAGAGCGGTCTGGGATGCCTATTTCCCATAAGGTGACACCATCTCTTGGGGGTTCAAAAACAAGGTCACCCAAATCAATATTATTCCTGTTTATGGAAGTTCAAAAATCATGAGATTTCCATAACAGATAACAATAATCAAATGATTGCTAAAACAACAAAGAACATGGTTAATGTACAATGACCGGAGGTGATTGTTATAGCTGCATCATATTTGTAATCCCCAATAAAACCAGGAACCCATGCATAAAGATTATAATCTCCAGTTCGAACATTTGTAATTGTGAAACTCCCGTTTTCATCTGCTCTGGTCCAAAATTGGTATCCCTGATACAATCATAATACATAAGATACTAGGATGTCATTTATGGCACATGTTTCGCTAAAACATAAAGTAAAAAAAAAGCATTATGCAAATTTTTTAATGAAAAAAAGAAAGCAAACTTTCATGGTCAACCTTGAATTCTCTTTGCCATGATCCTGCTTCTCCCGGTAAAGCCAAACCAACATAAGCACCATTTGCATATATGTCATCACCATCTATATACCTGAGGAACATATCCCAACTTAATTATATGAAAATCATCTCGCACCAACCAGTAAGCCCATATTAAGCCACATATCCCTAGCGAGTAATGCAAACCATGATAAGAATGTTTAGAAGAGGCTTTATATTTCTTTTACACACATAGAAAGTAAACCAATATATAGTTACCATAGCAGCCTATCCTTATTCACAAAGACCTTTTTTCACCACACGGTTATAAATTAAGACTATACAAATGCATGAGGAAAAAAATAACAATCAAGATTTCTTGAATAGTATTCTAATGCTCTTTAATATAACTCAAGCCAGAACAGCTAGTTAACTTCTAAGCAAATATATGAAAGTGGAGAGCAAAGCCTACCTATCTCGGACTAGCAATATACCACTAACAGAACCTCTTTGCCAGCACTTTTGGAAGTCCTCGGAAAGAGGAAAGTCATAAGGCCAACTCTCTATTTCCATTTGCATCTGAATATACAGAATAGAAGCAAGTGTAAGCATGATCCAGTTGCATCTACTAGTGATGACAGCCATACCTTTCATATGTAAATTCATTATGAATTCATGCATTTACTATTTTAAAAAAAGCTTCATTTAATTCCTTAGTGGTACAAGAACTTTAAAGCAGTTGGTCAAATTCAAATCTTGTGCAAGAAAATCAAGTACTTAGCATGAAAATTTCAGATTTTGCAATGACAAAGCAAACCATGCACATTAATAGTCAGAGAAAGTTCTTGACATGCAAAATGATTTGTTTCAATAACTAAAATCAGTCTATATGTGTAATTGTCAATCCATCATATAACTTTCATTGATAGTCCATCCTTTTTTTGTTATTACCATTTTTGGAAGAGTTGAATTGGAACAGCACTAATTATTTCAAAAAATGATGATTCAGCCATTTCAAACATTTTGAAAGCACCTCTCAAGGTTCAAAAATGGAACATACTCCAAACAAATGCATGATGTGACCACTAGGCCACAGCCCTCTTTGCAAGAAACCAGCAATTGACTTATCAAATTGGTTAGCGTTTTAAGAGTTAAAATAGTAGTAGTGGGTGACCATGATTCAGAAACACTCTAAGACAACTCTTAATTTCTAATATGCTAATAAGATTACATAATAACCTGTATCTTTGCATCCTCCCAGAGCATTTTTGGATCACTCCCATCCCAACTGGAATTAAGGTAATAACACGGGGCCAAAACTTTTTTCCAATATTCTCCATTCCTGAATTTAGGTACAACATCTTGCCCAGAGTAGTGAGCACTGAGAAACATCTGAATACAGCAAGACAAACAATGCATAGATATTAAGTATTCATAAAGATCTTTCAATCATAGGCAAAACAAAAAAAAAAGAACAAAAACAATCAAGTCATTGTATCAGAAGAGTTTTATTGAGCAGTAACAATTTCCATGGGATTTAATATAAATACCGTAATTCTAGCCATTGATGTGTAACAAACAAAACATATGTCATCAAAATGCATTATGCATTAAGTCATCACCTATACATAAGAATCATGATTATGGAATAACAGGTGCAATACTTTAAAGCAAAAAATATAACAGACAAGATATTGTATTTTCATCTGAAAATAGTGGGGGGAGGAGAGAGAGAGCGTGTGTGCACATGTGTGTATGTGTATGTGTCAGGAGAAAACGCAACAAGAGAATTGCCTGCACTAAATACTCAGAAACACTGTCCAAGACTCTGCCACAAAACCCTTCCATTTGAAGGAGGGATACAACTGTAGGGCCATAGCCCAGTTTGCTATATTCCCACACATATAGATTAAGTAGATTGAAGACAAAGAAACTAAATCTACAGGATTATAATTGTAAATGATGAAATTATTTATTAGGCGAAGGAAGTGATATTTCAGGCACATCACAAACTCTTAAATTCTAGATCAAGAACTTTCCTGACAATATCAACACATAACTATTAGAACAATTTTAGCTGAAAAGTGATTACATCTTTTCTTTTTAGGGGAAAACTTTTAGAAACAAAAATCATGCAAACAAACTCATAGATCTAAATCTAAAATGGTGTTGTATCCTTTCCATTTGTAATCAAAGTAAGTATCCTAAAGACAGCAAAGGGAAAACAATAGAAAACATCAAATAACCACAAGAAGATTGAACTTCTGCATCTCAAGCTAATGAAATGCATAAGCATAATGTGAATGCTTTGTAAATTGAAGCAGATAGCAGGATCATAAATTGTCAGCTCAGTTGTGATGTAACAGTTCTTGATACATAGCCAGTACAAACATCAGCAGAATTCTTTCTATGTTCACATTAATTTTTGCATGTCTTCTCACTTGTTGTTTGCAAACAAAGGATACTGTAATCTAGGTTGTAATTTACTTAACTGAGGAGGAGTGTCACAATGTAATGTACTTTAAGAAGTTATAAATGATGCCAATAGGACTTGGGTCCATCAGTTTGCATCTCTCTCCTTAGCCAATGTACTAGGAAGAGGTTTTTGGTTTGATCCCTCATGGTGGCATTCTCACTGTATTTCCCATGAAAGAAGAAAGAAACAAGAAATGTAATGAATAGATCATCAGGACATATTAAGACTATATACAAGAAGATGATATGAAGAAATTCCAACAACCATAACATATCGACATTACAAGATTTTTGGCCTTCCAATAATGTATATGGTCTTTTGATGTCTGAAGTTTTCTATCATGAAGGAGAAGCTAGAGCTAGAAAAAACTAAATTAGAAAATTATGATACTTACAGCAAGGGTGGTAGGACCAACATGAGAGGTCAGATCCTGCTTAACAGGCCCTCCTCCTCGGAACTCATCACTGGGCGTGATCTGCCAAAACCCAATTGGAGGATCAAAACTTATCCATCCATGGACCTTGATGTCTTGATCTTCGCAGGAGTATTGATACTTGTCATCCACCTAGATGGGCATTTTGTTTAATCAGATACCATGTATGTAAATCGAAATAATAAGCTTGTAATAAGGGTTTCTATAACATGTTTAGCTTACCTCTCCTTTGAGGTCTGGATTAATTGGATTAGTGAGGAGGACAGCCTCAGGGTATGCTAATTGCTGACATCTTTCAGGCATGCGATCATCAGGCATGGGCATGATTCTTTGCCTATCATCTGATATTGCCATGTAGTGAAACCTATAATTGCATACAAAATGGATAAATATATTTGCACAATAGTATAAAGTAAAATGAGCTGAGGTGTAAATGAGCAAACGTAGTGCCTTTGCTAAGATGGTTAAATGGAAATCAACTGCCATTATAGGCAACCTAATTTAAAGACAATTTTCCCATATTTTAGGATATAAGCAACTAAGATTAAAAGAGAATGAGCCTTGCTGCAATGGTAAGGTTGTTCCACTGTGACCTGGAGGTCACAAGTTTGAAACATAAAAACAGCCTCTTCCTATGGGAGGCTAAGGCTGCATACATCCAACCCTTGTTAGGCCTCGTAATGGTGGAAGCCTCATTCAGTAGGCCGGTCTTTTAAGAAACTGAGATTAAAAATCACATTGGATAGGATCAGATGACTTAACTATGTAATATATAAAACTTTAATGGAGGGTATTGGAAGTCCACTTACTTGTCTTTCCTAAGCTTGAAAGCAATCCTAGTTTCCCCTATATCGAAGTCAGGCCATCCTTCCAGGTGTTCATAGATTGCATAGGTGTAGAATCCTGAGCAGCCACGAAGTACTACAAACCTAGAAATTTCTGTTACTATTAGTATCTCATAACCATTTCAACTGCAAGAGGAGAATGGATGATTGGGACTTGATGCACCTTTTGTCTATGTTTAAGGGACAAGTGTGCCTTCGAGGGAAGGAGTCCATGTTCTTGTGAATGAAACTTCTACCTGCTCTTCATCCTGAAATAGTATTCTAAAATCTGTTCCTTTTATCCTGTAAGACAATTTATATGATCAACTATTATGAAATTTTATATTCAGTTTAAGTGTAAGAAAGAAAAAGAAAAGGAAAGATTCACTCACACATCAAATACACCGGTCCTTCCAGATCCATTCCAGACAAGATCCCAATACCTAAATGCTCAATGGAGAAAAGGTTTAGCGACAACTTTAAAATGTTGTATCTTTACAAGGGAAATAGCATCTATATCAGTCCTTTGTTCATCCAAATTGTCTCACAAAACTAACACTTGGTCTGATCTTATCCCAATTCAAGAACCAGATCCATAATCTGTAAGAAGTTAACAGGTGAGTTTTGAGGCTCCAAGCATTTTAAAAGCCTGTTCACTAAGTGAAAGAAACTTGGCGTTCATAAAAATGTGGAAAATACATCAGAAGTCCGTAAAAGATTGGGCAAAGTAATCAGTTTATGGAAGCAGTTCAATTAAAATGATAAGTTCATGCATAACGTTGTATCTGGATTTTGATTTTTTTATTCTAATTTACTTTTACACCCTTTCTTTCTTTATTTATTTTTTAATCAAGAACTTTAGTAGGAGTTTCACTGCTAAAAGGAGAAATCCAAACATTAAAAAAAAATGGATGACTAAGAGGGGGAAATCATCAAGTTGAATTCCTAGTAAATAAAAAGTTTTCAGTTTCATTCTGAAATCGTATATATCTGCATCAAAACAACCTAACACCCAGTTTTATAAACCATAGATCATAATTTTCTAAAAAAAGGGTAAAGACATTCCATATTACACCAACATGCACCTGCGGCACAAAAAACAAAAAGAAAAAAAAATGCTTATAGCATTAATATGCAGTATTTATTCCATGCTATATTCTCAAGACTCATGAAGCAGTAGGCATACAAAATTTCAGAACCATCTACTTTATGAATAAATTCAAACTAATTGAAGACTTGGATATTATTATATCTATGATCCCAATATGATGCTACCTACCCTCTATTATCTTCGTTGTTAAGAACTTCCAGCAGATTATCAACACCATTATATCGAACTCCCGTTACAATCCCATCAGGATTCGATAGCGTCAATTGAAAATGCCATTATCTATGATCACCTGCATTCATTCTCCATCAGCACCACCTTTTTACGCATTGGTAAACAACTACACATCCAATTTATAACTCAAAAGCATGACAATCAAATCAAATAGTCAGCACATACATGTCCCTCTTGAACATCGAGTGTCACACCGATAGGTGGCATGCCTCGCGAACACGAACAACAACCTCGTAACGCTTTCCTGCGATTGCATGAAAACAAGCAGAGGCTTAATTGTACTTTTACAATACTAGTGATATATTTTTATAACGGAGGTAGAGCATCATCCATGTGTGTCTAACCTTAGCTTTTGGATTGGTCCCATTTCGTTGGAGATTAGCTTGGCCTTTTTGCAGCAGGATCCGGATTCTTCCTCCAAGTGCGTCTTATTATGTCTTGGTTTGGAATCTAAGCATCCATGTCTTGGAAGCCAAGACAGTTGTGTTGGAAATTAAGCATCCGGATCTTTTCTCTTTTTTATTTATTTATTTACCTTTTTTTTTTTTCTTGCAGCCTTGCGAATAGGGACATCAGAAAGAGTGGCCCATATGCAATTATCGAATTATACGGGGCTCATATGCAAAATCCTAAATGATCACATTATTAGAAAATTAAAAGTGGTTAAGGTTACCGCTGAAGGCGATGACGGAGGTGGCGACGATGCAGGTCTGGACGACGGTATTCTCCAGGTGGTGAGCTGTAAGAAAACCGCCCTTCTCCACAACCTTGGCCCAAGTCTTCACGTGCAGAACCCGAACAAGCCGGCGGAGACGTCGAGAGGGAATGATACCGTAGTGAGGTTAAGCTTCATGAAAATGATGCATACCACCACCCCGAGGAGTCCGCTAACCGCGATGGCGCGTACCGTCAGCTGCTCCCGCCACGTCGGCAACCGCTTCCCGTCGAACCGCTCTCTATCGACAGCACCTCCGCCGCCATTGGTGGCGGCGGCGTCATCCTCTTCCGCCTTCCGCCGCCGCCTTCATCTCCAGCTCCTCCGCCTCGTTATCTCGCCGGGCTTTGGTTCTCAGAAGCTTTCTGGTTACGGCAGGGGACGGCGCTGGTAATGTCCAAAATGGGGAAACGCTCCAAAGGGGCAAAGAATGCAAAGAGTGGGTACTTAGTAACCAAAAAAAAAAGAAGAAGAAGGGTACTTGGAAGGAGAATTATTGCATGCACCAGGTGGAAGTGAACCAGGTTTTATGCGGTACTTAGAAGGGAGCGTGCGATGTCATTCGAATAAATATTCATTATACCGATGATATCATGTTAAATTTATAATAAATTTAAAAAAAATTAATATTTCATCAATTATCATATATTATATTAATTTTATAAATAATATCTCATATTATTTATATATTTATTTTTTAAATTTTATTGATTTATTACAACAATATCATGGTATCACCGTTGCAATGAGTATTTTTTCATCCGATGGACGAAGTATCCTGGTTCAAACCAGGATTCATCTGAGTTTTATGAGGTGAAATTGGAATTTTGCTGCGAGAAGAAATTGGATGCACGAAGAATCGGATCTTCGTGCGGGCTTACAACTGCTGGGGGATTGGACGGGGATTTGCGAAGTAGGGCAGTAAAGGCAAGCGGGAAAGAAGAGACCGCCGGCTGGCATTCCCCGAGTGGGGATGGCTTTTTGTTTGACCATTTAACCCACCGAAATAGTGGCTACGATTGGCCCACGTTCACACCTAACTGGTAGGTGATCGTGCCGTATTTAGTTAGAGGGAAAGAGGGATATCGATATTTTATTAATAAAAATTATATCAGGGCCTCCATCAAGCATCCCAAACCCTAGCATTGATGACCCTTGTGCTAGGTTGGACTTCTATCTCTCAATTTAGCGAGTTGTTACCCCAGGCTGGACCTCACTTACTCAGGCAACTGTTGCCCATCCAGCTTTGTCCTTCTTTCTCTCTCTCACATGTTTCTACCATTTATTATAATCACTCTATACTTTGCCCTAAGCGTTGATTGTGGTTCCATAGGGATGCAATCATCAAAACAAAAGGCATGCATTGAGCAGAAAGTTTTACACTCTCATCCTTAAATCGAAGTAAAATACTAATCCTTAATGTATTTAATTTAAAATTAGAGAAGGATTAAGGGTAATTTAGCAACGCTAAAATTACAAAACTAGCAAATAATTAAATAATCAATATTGTTGGTGGATCAAGGGGCAAGTTGGTGTTATATTGATTTTAGTTTGGATATGTTAGGAGTATACTCATAAACACCAAATTTATAGGGGTGAAAGTGGATTGAATAATATCTATCCGGATTCATCTTTATATTTAAATTATGCAGATATGGATAGAAATTTGAATATTCAACTAATATCTATATTAATATCCATATTTGTTAAGAAAAAATGGACACACACACACACACACACACACACACACACATATATATATATATATATATATATATATATATATT
>KE504672.1:431900-444690 GCA_000441515.1 Elaeis oleifera | reverse complement strand
AGAGCTGTCAAATCGCCCTGGGCTGTCACATCGTCGGGGTTGCCATGTTGTCAACGGGTTGACAGGTCCTAGGAATTAATTGGCGTCCTTGGTGGGACAATTCCCCAGGTCCCTGACAGGGCAAGGCCCCTGACGGTCGTACAGCATGTCCTCGATGGGACTGCAGCCCATGCCGGTCGTTCGGCGGTTGTGAACGGGCTGGCCGACTAATTATCGGGACTTGGCTGTCGGTGGTGACTTCAGAGCGTGGCCGGTGTCCGGAGGGTCCGTAGAGGTCGGGTGTTAGTCGCTCGTCCCGACGGGGATCGGCGTTATCCCATCCGGTATGGAGTCAGTTTCGGACGGTCGGTCGGTGTCGGCCAGTCGGGCCGACACGCCTAGGCCAGTCATTATCGGTAGTCGCTGTCAGCGTCGCCCGTTATCGATCGGCGGAGTCGGTCGGCCGGTCAGTGTCGGAGAGCCGGCATTGGTGAGTCGGTGTTGGGATCCGTTGGTGAGTCGGCATCACGATCAGTCGGCATCGGGGTTAAGTCGTTATATACCAACAAGTTTTATTTTCACCACTCAATATATCATGATATCTAAATGTATCACATAAAACTCAAATGATAATTCCTACTGGTAGTAGCGCATTATGAACAAGTCGTGATCATTTCATGACATGTAATAGGGGTTGAATTTGATCAATATGTCAAGTAGTGTCTATTGTGCCCTCCTAAATAACTTTGTTTCCTCCCAATTGGGGCCATTCTAGATCAGAACTAGCATGAAATCATGCCTCGGCACAGTTCGGGGCTCGATTAGATGGTGCTAACCCGAACCAAGATGAATCACCCAATCTAGCTAGATTCAAGGTGGTCCAACCATCCACTCTGCCTTAATGACTAAGTAGAGAGTAGAGAAGGCCTCTTGTGCCTTCTCTACCTCTTCGTCTGCTTTTCCTTAAATCCATAAGAATACTCAGAAAACAAGAAGCCAAAATCAAAATTGATCCCTCTCTCCTTTCCTACTTCTCTGTCCCCTACTTTTTTTTAAAAAAAAATTGAGGCCTAAAATATGTTAAAAATAGAGAAATAAAAGAGGCCATGCCCAAATTTTATATTTCAACATAATTTATTATATGTTGTAGATCTAATGATGACTATACAAAACCAAAGAATTCATAATTTTTCAAAAATCATAGATCCTATATTAAATAATATATTTTTAGATTAAAAATAAGAAAATAATATTCAGAAAATCTCTACAAAGGTAGCATGTCTTACGTATTCATGATATTTTCTACCTTAATTTGTTGCAATTTATTTATATTTCGACTTAATAAATCTAAGCTTAAACTTAAATAAATTTAAAAAGTAAGCGGCAATTAGTGGACACCCATGAGATAAAAAATATGTGTAGTACTTGTGGTAGGGTGCTACAATAATACAATAAATTAATTTCTAAATATTTAATTACTAAAATAATTTTATTATTCAAATTATGTCTAGAAGTCAAAATTTTAAAATTGGTATCTTGTATGGATAATAAGGAGTATTTTCCAAAATATTTCAATAACTTTTACATTATTTATATAATGCACTACTTCCTCAATGATCCTCTCCATGCTGCGACGAATGATCCTCTCCATGCTGCGACGAATGATCCATTTCCTTCGTAGCATCATCTATCCCAGAAGCATATCTCTATTATGAATAAAATAAAATCATATAAGAAAGAATATTCAACAATCAAAATCTTAAAAATATAGATTTACTGTATATAATGAAAATATTTTATTTTCAGTAAACAACAAAAATATTTATTATATAATAAATAAATCATGCACATCTATAAAGAAAAAGCATTATATGCCACGGCTGAAGATGGTTGATGTGTGAATGGCATCCCAATTTTGCTAGCAGCATCACTAAAAGATCGATCATTCACTAAAAAGAAGTCCGTTAATCTTTATGGAGTGACCAATCTAAGATTGCTCTACTACAATTATAACAACATCATTTGTAACTCTTGAATCATGTATGCTTTCTATTGATCAAACGTCCGAGCTATACTTGCTCTATCTCTATTAAACTATTTTTGCATATCCTCCTTCATAATTTTTTTGAAGTCGTCCATCTCTTATTATTGAGCCCTCTCAGAATGATTGTCATTATTGGATTTTTTCTATAAATCTTTTGTTTTGGTGACTCTCTTTCCATAAAGATGCATGTATCCAGATTTTTCCTACTCTTTAACTTCTGTAAACTTTTCTATAGCTGCACTATGTTCTCCTTGAATTTGAAATTTATTTTTTTAATTAATCTATATAATCTAAGAGGATCACTAAACTCAATATGTATTACTTTAACTACTACAGATAAAGTTGTATAAGATTCAAGAGTAAGATTTGCTACTTTAGGAACTCGAGTCACATGTTAAACTTTCAGAGATTATAACTTGATCATAGATGCTTAATTCAATGATCTTTCTTAATCAGATGGTTTTCGAGAACTACAATGAGCCCTGAGCAATCAAGCTCAAATTTCTTTGTTCAGAGCAAAAATAGATTGGTTAGACAAAAATATTTCTTCAAATAAATTTGATTTGACATAGCTTTTAATCCAAAATAATTTGACAGAATGATAAAAATAAATTAATATAAAAATTGAGATCTATCTTTTTAAAATTTTATTTTTTTTAATTATTTTGTTAGATATATTTATTTTAATTAAAGAGTCCCACTAAAACTAGAAAGTTAAATTTGACCAAATTGTGCAAAGGCAAAAGTTCTTCCAGGAGCTAAAAAAAGAATCCGACTCAAATTGAACAAGGACTGATCTTACTATTATTAGTAGACATTATGTATCTCTATTTTGGGAAAATTAATGAATAAAAAGAAGAAAAAGGACTTAAGTCCTGTTTTTAAAAATTTCTCCTATTCTACCTTTCTTTAAGAGACATTGAGAGGATTGAAAAAAAAAAATTTTCTTTCCCGATCAAATCATTATAACAACTAGTACATATTAATCATAATTTTTTTTCAAAATTATAAATGTACCCATTCAATGCAACAATGCCAAAATGCTCCTTAAGTTAAAAAATATAGAATTATCCAAATTACAATTTTAGTACTTTGATCCTCATCCGTTTGCTTTCTTCTTTAAGCTTGCTTTCTTCTTTAAGTTTGCGAGTTTCAAGGAAATCCAAATTTATAATGGGTGTTCCTCGTTCTCATTTGATGCCATCTATAGCTTCATTATAGCATCACGAATTAAACAAAATCAAGTTTTAGAAAATTAAATAGACATGAACAAGTAGAGAAATATTCTCAAAGTACAATTTTTGTATGTCGAAATTAAAAGTGAATCTGTTAAAAAAATAAAAACTATGAAAGAAAATGGAGAGAAGAACTTTACAATTATAAAGATCGGCAAAGATTGGTAGATGGGTTTTTATATCAGCAGAGGTCTGAAGAACTTGATATAAAATATTTCAAAATTAACTCAAAAATATAACTCCAAAATGTTATAAGTCCAAGATAAATAGGATAAAGTTGGGTTGAACGTCTAATGTAATTGAGCAAGGACTATTTATACAACATCCACCTATTGAATTAGTAATTTGCTCGGCATTTTATGGGCTCAAAACTTGAAAAAAAAAAAAAGTGAGAGCTGATCAACAAAGTTCATTAAAATTAATAGATGATGACCTTTTTTTTTTCAATATAAATAGTAAATAGCTAAGGTGCTAGAAAACTTGATTAATATGATAGGAAAAATTAGTGTAACATCACCGCCTTCTAGCCACAAACCGAGCTCTTTGCTGATGTGAAGACCTTAATGATACCCTTCATTTCTTGTTAACTTGATAAGCCGGTCACTTTTAGTTGCCTAAAGCAGGAGCAGATGAGAGTAGATTGAGATTCAGATGCAAGTCGGGAGGTGAGAGTTTTTCTTAATAACAAATACAAACATACGTACATACATACATGTATATATGTACATAGATCTATATATTGCATGTCTTTATCAAGATTGATGGCGGTGGTGAATAGAGAGCTATCATCCCATTTGAGTGAGGAGGAAACAAGACTCTCTCAATCGAAGAGCCTCACAATGAAAGATATAGCACGGATATTGAGGGACATGCCACCCTTGTTCAATGAAAAAAGAGAAGAAAAACGAGGGGAGGGAGAAGAGAGAGAGAGGAGGGGGGGTGGGGAGAGAGAGCTTAAGGAATAAGTATCCAAGTATCCTTGTTCATGGCATGTAACAATGCTATACTAGGATTTTGAAATATAAACAAATCCAGCTATGGAAGCAGGACATGAGACGGACGCAAACAGGCTCAACTTGAAAAGTTTAATCCTGTTCATGGAAGTTTTGATTAAGCCACTTCAGTCCCAACTCCACTAAACAATTTGATATCATCATAGAATTTTAATGCTCATTGATGGCTGAGAAGCAATGATATATCTGGTGCAAGAGTTCATGATCATTCATGACTTTAATACTCTATATTTGTCCAATGCGACAAGTAAACAAGATCAATTCTTTCCATTTAAAGGTATGGGGTCCTTCCATACGGATGTAGTCATACATAACTCCCTGAAAAGGGCTCTGGCTATTAGCTTGAGTGAGAATATTGTATTAGCGCCTTGAACAAGCCAGGTATTTGTACATCGATATTGTAGAACCAATACAAACCATGGATTCCATGTCTTGCAATTGCATTGTCCCTACCGTTCAGCTCTGCTGTAAAGTGAGCAGGATTTGCTTTCAAGTCATTGAAACGGACCTTAGCCAAAGATAAATATTAAGTCAGTTCATCACAATATAGTTATCACATCATAAATTTGAGTGAGAAAGTTTTACGAGTATACTTGTAGTTCAGAATGAGCAGCAGATGCAAGTGCTAGTCGAAGCTTGTAACTTCCAGATTGATTACTAACACTGTCAAGATGAAACTTAATCTGCCATGTGGTAGGCTGATATGAGTTCTGACCAATCTTCCTGAAAGGTAAGAACAGTTACAAATCAATTTCACTCATTGCCGATGCAAAGATGTAATGTGGAAGGAACTTATTACTTGATAATGAGATAATTTCATAATTAGTTCCAACTTTTATCGAAACAAACATGAAGAAGACCAATAATAAAGGGTCAAAAGAAATTTTAGAACTTGTCCAACTTGGTGCAAATGTTGTGATTATTTTTTATGCATTGATAAATGCGGGACGGAAACATGTCAAACACTAAAACAAATATATCAAATTATCTATAGTAAAATTGTCCAATGTTGTCAAAAGAATGATCAGTTCAATCTTTGCTTGTCTACAAATCATGAATCACAAATGATTAACCATAAAAGTATTAAATGGAGAATCAAAATCAACGCCGTTCTCAAACTTGCGAATTGAAATGGACAAGTATTTGCAAATTTGAAGTCTATTTACAACCATATAAGTAACTACTAGGCAGAAGAGTATCAACAACAGAACTTAGTAATTAAGATAAAACAAGACAAATGAAGAATCAGGGTGATAAAAAGATAGTCAGCTACTGAACCTACAATTCTCTTCAAAACTATTAAGCTAAATTTCTTCTTAGAGAGACAAAAACTGAAAGGAGCACAAATTAGGTTTGACAAAATATTACCTGGTAACATGAGCAAAGAACCAATCTTTCTTATAGTCGCTTTTACCAATTGTATAAACAAGATCACTGTCTGGATATAAATCTGCATATCTTTCCCATAGGCCATATTGCCTGAATCTGTAAAAACAATGCAGGAGATTCTGTTTAGTACTAAAATGAAGTACCAATGAAAAACACAACGTGTTCAACACTAAAATAGGACATGATGATATCAAGTACGGTCCTTTTTGAGAAATAATCAGATCAAGTGCAGTCAAGGAAAAAATATTGCGCTTCCTATGCCAATGCTGATCTTTGAAAATGAAACTACACTACTTCTGAATAGATAATATATATAACCTGTTAACTGGATCATCGACGTAGAGCCTGTTAACATATTTAGGATTTGGATCTGGAATATAGAATTCAGCAGCAGAACGGTCAGGGATGCCTATTCCCAAATGGTGACATTTTGCCTTGGGGGTTCATAAATTAGGTCACCGAAATCAATATTGTTTCCTGTTTACAAAAGTTCAGAAATAATGAGATTTCCATAATAGATAATAACAATCAAATCATCACTAAAGCAACAATGCATGTGGTTGATATACAATAACCTGAGGTGATTGTTATCATTTCATGATATTTGTAATCCCCGACAAAGCCAGGAACCCATGCATAAAGATTATATTGTCCAGTTCGGACATTTTTAATTGAGAAACTCCCATTAGCATCTGCTCTGGTCCAAAATTGGTATCCCTGATGCAATCAAAGTACATAAGATACTAGGATGTTCATTCCCGAGCTTTGCTAAAAAAACAAAATAGAAAGTGAAAAAAAATCATTATGCATTTTATTTAAAAAAGAAAGAACATAAATGGTTAACCTTGCATTCTCTTTGCCAAGATCCGGCTTCTCCTGGTAAAGCCAAACCAACATAAGCACCGTTTGCATATATGTCTTCACCATGTATCAACCTGGGATCATATCCCAATCTAATTATGTGAACATCATTGCGTACCAACCAGTAAGCCCATTATTATGCCTATTATCCCTAGAGAGGAATGCAAACAATGCTGAGAATGCTCAGAAGAGGCTTTATGTTTCTTTAAATATATAGAAAGCAAACCCATATATAGTTACCGCAACAGCTTATCATTATTCATAAAGATTTTGTTTCCTTCACCACACAAGAATAATATTGACTGTATCAGTGTATGATTAAAAAAAATGACAATTAGGACCTTATGAATTGTATTTTTATTCTCTTCATTATAACTGAAACCAGAAGAACTAATAAACTTCTAAGGAAATATATGAAGTGGAGAACCAAACCTACCTATCTCGAACTAGTAATTTACCACTAACAGAACCTCTTTGTGATCTCTTTTGGAAGTCCTCTGAAACCGGAAAGCTATAAGGCCAACTCTCGACTTCTCTCTGCATCTGAAAATACAGAAAAGAAGCATGGAAGTCTAGGCATGATCCAGTTACAAACTATTAATTATAGAAATACCTTTCATATGTAAATTCATTACGGATTCATTCATTTACTTTAAAAAGGTTTCATTTAATTCCTTAATAGTACTATATTTTTAAAGCAGTTGTTCAAATAATTCAAATTTTGTTCAGAAAAATGAATACTCGGAATGAATATTTCAGAATTTGCAATAACACAGAAAACCATTCATATTTAGAGAAAGTTCATGGCACATAATGGTTTGTCTCGATAACAAAGATTAGTCTATATGCATGAATAATTTGTCAAGCCATTTTAAAACTTTCATCAGTTAGTCTATCCTTTTTTTTTCACCATAATCATTTTTGGAAAAGTTAAAGTGGGAGATGAACTAATAATTTCATGTCACTGATGGAAGAATCATTCATGTCAAACATTCAGAAAACACTTCTCAAAGTTCAAAAATTGAACATGCTCCCAACAAATGCATGATGTGACCACTAGACCACAGCTATTCACAAGAAAACCAGCAATTGAATTATCACATTGGCTAGCATTTTCAAAGTTAAAATAGTAGTAGAGGATGACCTCAATTCGTAACCACTGGAAGATAGCTCTTCATTTCTAATATGCTAATAAAATATTATAATAACCTGCATTTTCGCATCCTGCCAGAGTGTTTTTGGATCTTTCCCATTTGAAGCAGAATTAAGGTAATAACACAGGGCCAAAAACTTTCTTCCAGTACTCTCCATTCCCAAATTTAGGTGCTTCCCCAGAGTAGTGAGAACTGACAAATATCTGAATACAGCAAGAATACATGCACATTAAATATTCACAATGATCTTTAAATCATAGGCATAAAATGCAGCAAAACCAAAACAAAAATTTCAAGTCATTGTATCAAAGGAGTACTCTTTATTGAGCAGTAACAATTTCTATCAAATTTAAATAAATTCTGTATTGTTGCCATTGACATGGAAGAAACAGATATATCTTAGATAATATGCATTATGTGTTAACTATTAAGTCATCAAGATGCATTATGCAGTATGCATTAAGTCATCAACTATCACATAAGAATCATAATTATAGAATAAAAGAACAAACACTTTGAAGCAAAAAATATAACTGACAAGATATTGTATTTTCAACTGAAAATGGTAAGGTGTGTCGTGTATAGGATGGCAGGGAAACCCAACCAGAGAATTGCCTGCACCAAATCATTGGGGAACATTTTCCAAGACTAACCATAGAACCCCCTCCATTTGAAGGAGGGATACAACTACAGGCCTGTAGCCTGGTTTGCTAATATAATTGCCACACATATAGATTAAGTAGATTGAAGTCAAAGAAGATAAACCTACAAGGTTATAATTGTAAACAATGAAATGCATTCCTAGGCAGAGGAAATGATATTTCAGGTTATTAGAAACTCAAAAATTCTAGATCAAGAACTTTTGTAAAAATATCAACAAAAACAAATATCTACCACAACAATTTTAGCTGAAAAGCAGTGACATTTTTTTTTGAGGGACATCTTTAGGAAAACAAAAAAAATGTATAATCAAACTCATTGATCTAAATCCAAAAGGATACAATATTCTTTCCATTTGTTATCGTTCTATCCTAAAGACAGTAAAGAGGAAAAAGAAAGAAACATCAAATAACCAGAAGAAGACTGAAGTTCTAGCAAGTGCAAGATCAAATTATATAAAGATCTGTCTCAAGCTAATGAAACGCATATCATAATGTGAATGCTTTGTAAGTTGAAGTAGCTAACAAGATTTCAATTGCCAGCTCGGTTTTATGTAGCGATTATTGACACAGCAACCTTCAAACTAGTAGAATTCTCTATATGTTCACATTAATTTTTGCATGTCTTCTCATTTGTTGTTTGCAAACAGAAGGATACTATATTATATAATATAATTTACTAAGCCAAGGAGGAGTGTCACAATCTAATGTACTTCTAGTTGTGAATGATGCTAACGGGACTTGGTTCCATTGGTTTGCACCTCTCTTCTAACACATATGCTAGGAAGAGGTTTGCTGTTTGATCCCTGTGGTGGCATTCCCACCGTACTTCTCAAAAAAGACAAAAAAGAAAGCTGTGAATAGCTTATCAAGCCCTATGAAGAGTATGTACAAGAAGTTCATATGAAGAAATCCAGTAATGATAACATATTGACATTACAAGTTTTTTGGCCTTCCAATAATATATATAGTCTTTTGACAAGACCATTGGAACTGAAGCTTTCTATTATGAAGGAGAAGCTGAAGCTAGAAACACACTAAGTTCCAAAAGTTATGATACTCACAGCGAGGGTCGTAGGACCAACATGAGAGGTTAGATCCTGCTTAACAGGCCCTCCTGTTCGGGCCTCGTCACTAGGACTGATTTGCCAAAAGCCAATTGGAGGATCAAAACTTATCCATCCATGGACCTTGTTGTCTTGATCTTCGATGGAGTATTGATACTTGTCATCCACCTAGAAGGACATCCTTAAATCAACTGCCATGTACATAAATGGAAATAGTAAGGTTGTACTAAGGCTTTTCATTGACATATTTAGTTTACCTCTCCTTTGAGGTCTGGATTAATTGGATTAGTGAGGAGGACAGCCTCAGGGTATGCTAACTGCTGACATCTTTCAGGCATGCGATCTTCAGGCATGGGCATGATTCTCTGCCTTTTGTCTGATAATGCCATGTAGTGAAACCTATAATTATATACAAAATGGATAAATGCATTTCTAGCACAAATTTTAAAGTAAAATGATTTGAGATTAAATGAGCAAACCTAGCACCTTTGTTTAGATGGTTAAAATGGAAATCAACTGCCACGATGGCCAAAATATAAGTTAATGATCTTTTTTCCTTAATTTTGGGATATAAGCAACTGAGTTAAACGAAGGTGAGCCTTGGTACAAAGGTAAGATTGCTCTGCCATGACCTTGAGATCAGATGACAACATGAAAACATTTTGAAGTCCACTTACTTGTCACTTACTTGTCATTTCTAAGCTTGAAAGCAACCCTCAGTACCCCTATATCGAATTCAGGCCATCCTTCCTGGTGTTCAAAGATTGCATAGGTATAGAATCCTGAGCTGCCTCGGAGCACTACAAACCTAGAAACTTCTATATACTATCAGTATCTCATAACCTTTTCATCAGTTGCAAGAAGAAAATGAATGATTGAAACTTGATGCACCTTTTGTCTATGTTTAAGGGGATAAGTGTGCCATTGAGGGATGGTGTCCATGTTCTTGTGAATGAAACTTCTACCTGCTCTTCACTCTGAAATATTATTTTAAAATTTGTTCCTTCTATCCTGTAAGACAGTTTATATGATCAACTACTATTAAACTTTATATTCAATTCAAGAATAGAAAAAGAAAGAAGAAGTGGCAGAAGAGATTCACTCACCTATCAAATGCACGGGCGTCTCTATTTCCACTCCACACAAGATTCCAATACCTAAATGCACAGTGGAAGGAAGGTTTAGTGAAACTTTAAGAGTCACAAGAGAAAATAGCATCCATATCAGTCCTATGTTTGTTCAAATAGTATCATAAAAGTGATACTTGGTAGAATCTTATCCCCACTCAAGATGCAAATCTTTTAACCTAAAGAAGTTAGCAGGTGAGTTTTGGGGCCCCAAGGATTTTCAAAAGCTCAATGCCTGGAATGCTCAGCAAGTGAAAAGAAACTTGGCATTCATAAAATTGTTGAAAATACATCAGAAGTTCATAAAAGATTTCGGAAAATAATTACTTTATAATGTAGTTCAATTAAAATGGTGAGCTCCTGCATAAGGCTGAAATTGGATTTTTTTTTTCATTTTAATTTTCCATAACACATTTTCTTAAATTTTTTAAATCAAGAGCATTTTAGCAGGAGTTTCACCACTCAAAAGAGAAAATGCAAACATAAGAGCATTTAGATGACTGGAGGGGACAATCATCAAGTTCAAAATTCCTAGCGAAATGAGAGGTTTTCAATTTCATAGTTCTGAAAGTGAATATTTCTGCATCAAAACAACCCAATACTCAGCTTTATAAACCATAGATCATATTTCCTTTTAAAAAAAAATAAAAAGAAAAGGTAAAGACACAAATATCATGGTTCCACATTACACCAACATGCACCTATGGCACGAGTAACAGAGAGAAAAAAATGCTTATAGCATCAATACCCAATATTTTATCGGACAAGTCATGCTACATTCTCAAAATTTCATGAGCTGTTGGATTTCAGAATCATTTATTTATGAATAAATCCAAACTAATTGGAGATTCAAAAAAGATTATCATAACCATGATGCTACCTACCCTCTGTTATCTTCTCCGTTACCAACTTCCATCAGATTATCGACACCATTATATCCAACTCCTGTCACAATCCCACCAGGATTCGATAGTGTCAACTGGAGAATGCCATTATCTATGATCACCTGCATTCATGCTCCATCAGCACCACCTTTAATTACTGATTCATTCAATATAAGACTCAACAGTATGACAATCCAATCAAGAAGTCAGCACGTACATACTTATCTTGAACATCAATTCTCACAGATGAGCAAGCTTGCGAATTGTTGGACAACCACTCTCCGCTCACATTAGTAACAACCTATAATTAAAATGCCAATATTTCAAGGATGAAGAATAGTTGTCAAAATTCTTCAAAATTGATGTTATAGAAAATTTTTATAATCAAGCTATGTCATAGATTTCATCTGCTGTACGCCATCACATTCGCATGGTAAGAATTTTCTACAACTTAGATTATAAATTGATCCATTTTTTACTAGTTTATGGTTTCATCATATGAACCAATAAAGGCCTTCCACATCAGCCCTGGAATTTGTTTATGGTTTGATTTAATTGGTTCCAGTAATCAATGATGGTTGATGACTGAATGGGACACATTAACAGCCATGTTGCATAACTAACAGAAAACAGTGGATGATTTAGTTTGAATACCAAGCAAAAGCACAAATTATATGGATTTGAAGTTTACCTCATATAGGAGTTGAAGCAAGCAACTTGAATTAGAAAAAAAATGTTTGAGTTTCTTTTGAGTATATATACATTTATAAAATCATAAGAATACCCACTCTTGATATAGAAACATATCTGTGCTAGAATATAAAGAGGAAGAAACTGATCCATTTTATTATACTGCTGATCATCAACTAAGCTCGTTTCTTAGTTCTCAGATATGAGGAAATTAAACATAATTATAAATCCATGTTGCCCTAAAATATAATTGCACCTGGAAATTATTAAGACAGTAAACAAGAAATTCAATCTTTAATAGTTCTTGGAATTAATTATTCCTTACATCAAACTTATAATTTGATGACCACAATTTTAATTCATCAAAAAATTGTACATGCATAAATTCAATTTAGCATGAGAACAAACCACCATAAATTCCACTTTCTGATATTCTGTTTACTGCTACCGTACTACAAAGCTAGCGTTACCATTGTTGATCTCTTAGCAAATCCAGAACAAAGCTAGAGCTGCCATTGTTGATCTCTTAGCAAATCCAGAACTAGCTAGATCTGAATCCCTTTATGCATATTATTTCTCGACCTCTACTCGCCACAATTATGTGACTGAGCTAGTAGGCTCAGAATAACCATTCTCCAACACTGAAAGAGAGAGAGAGAGAGAGAGAGAGAGAGAGAGGAGGAGGGAG
>KE504672.1:418596-429086 GCA_000441515.1 Elaeis oleifera | reverse complement strand
CTCTCTCTCTCTCTCTCTCTCTCTCTCTCTCTCATTAGAAGAGGAAAAAATGGAAAATGAATCAGAAGAGGAAACCTCCTCTCCTATTTTTCCCTTAATAGGAGAGGAAACCAAAAATGGTTAATGAAAACATTCCCTACAACATTAACCAATAACATTCCCTACAACATTAACCAATAACCAGTTCACCAGTTCAACTTCAAACTAGCAACGGTTTCTCAGACCAGTAAACAATGAAAATCAAAACTAAAAGTAGCTGTTTTGGATTATTAGCATCCCTCAAAATCAACATTGAGAAATCATGATCAAAGCCCCTAAATATGATACCAACAAGTTTTTTTTTTAATATATAAAAAAGAAGGGTAAAGCCATATATGATCAAGAAGGATGAAATAAGATACAAACTACCAAATCAGCCCGCTACCCTACTTGAATCACTAGGAGTAATATGTCTTCCACCTGCAGTATAGAACAATATTTCAGACTGAAACAACAAATTTAGGGGGTAACGCATGTAGAAAGCCTGAATAGGCTATCGAGTGGGGCATCCTTAATCAACGGAAGCACCTAAAAGGTAAAGCCCCCTCACGTCATCCATAAAGCAAACTAGTCAAAGCCATGAAGGGATTTATACTTAAAGTGAAAAAGAATGATCATCCAGTTCTTCTCATTGCTTGATGAATGCTTATTTATAATATGGTTATCACTTAAACAGACTGGAGAAACACACTAGTAACTGTTGCTGCAGATCCCCGGATATTCTCTGTATGAGTAAGCATGAAGGCAACATGGATAAAGAGCGTATCATGTCAACACACTAACCTGCTTGATCAAAACAAAGGTATGTTCTTCAAGTGCAACAATCCTAGAAGGCAACATGGATAAAGAGTGTATCATGTCAACACACTAACCTGCTTGATCAAAACAAGGTATGTTCTTCAAGTGCAACAATCCTAAAACATTTCAGATGGTCAGTCAAGTTGATAATGCACGCAAGAAATGTATCTAGGATATATGGCCTAGCCTGCATCTTGATCAAAAGGAGAGCTTTGCAAGGTGAGGTCATGATCATGATTACTATTTTCCTATCTAAATGAAGCAATGGTTATTTAATCATTCTTAAAACCTGTTTTCCCTACTAATACAAAAGCTATACCTGTTAAACTTCATATTATACATGCTTATCTTCAGTCATATAAAAAAAGGCGACTGTGATAGTTTGATGTATTGTTATTTATTACTTGATAAATGCTTATGTTCAAAAGTGGATATCAATGATCTACTGAAGAAATATTCAGATAAAAATGGAGGAGAAATGGAGAAATCGACTACCATGTCAACGGACAATCTCGCTTGAATCCAATAGAGATATATATGCTTCCAAGTGAAACATACTTACAAAGCTTTGGGACTGGTAAAAAAAAGTCAACAATGCACCCATAAAGCCTGGATAGGTTATCACTTAGCCGTACCTGCATCCCTTAGGTGAAGGCTCCTCATGCCATCCAGAAAGTGAAGTAACAGTTAACATGACCATGATCTAACAAGCTTTCATACTTAAACATGAAGCAATGATTATCTAAAGTTTTCCTTAAATCTTGTTTCCATAAATAATTAATAAACCAGCTACATCAAATATGGTATTTAATGTGCTTATCCTTGGCTCTAAAAGGAGAAAGCTTGATTTATGAGTGCTTATATCTAAAGATGGATACAGAAGGATGCTAGATACTCCTTCAAATAGGTGATCTCAATCATCGTGTTACCACGGATTCTACCTAAAACACTCCAATTAACTTATTTACTTCTTCGGCTCTGGATATGGCAGGATGGCATTCTTAATCTAAGTGAAAATAAGAAAAGGATCTCTATAATTTTAGACAAAATAACATAAAATTATCAACAAGAAAAGCAAACAAAGACATCTCATCGCCTAATTTCTATCCAACTCTCAACATTTCCAACGAGTCATAAAAATCATGGAACCTGGGCTCTTATGGCACTATTTCTATTAATGATCTAGCACAATCCTGAATGATCTTAAACCTAAGCTCTGATATCATTTTATCCATGATGCTCCAAATCGACCATGTAACAGATGTCGTATGCTTGCAAGACGAATCCTACAAACATGCAAGATTAGGACCCGTCCTCTAATCTTTTTCCGCACGAATATTGAAGCAGTCAAACAAAAAAGAACGGGAACAGAGTTCCCCCTGTTTGAGTCAGAGAAGGAGTCCGACTTCGGCTCCTTCTCGACTTCGTCGGAGGTTAGGAACCATTCTGTGAGCCGTCAGTGGATTGTCATCGCCGGAAGAAGAAGAAAACAAAAAACAAGAAATCATCTCACCTTGCTTAGCCGTCGCCTTTCCTCGCCTTGCTATCCTGCTTAGGGCCTCGCCGGAGCAGTGCTACCAAGCTCCTACCCTCCTCTGGCCTCGCCGTCCATCGAGCCATTATCGCCGGTCGGGATCTCGACGGGAGATCGCTTCAAAATGGCAGAGGGATCCCCTGATTTTGGGATCCGCCTACCTTCTTTGGTTCCTTTTAATGGCCGGTCGGACCTCCGGCCAAACTTTCTGGGTGCTCTCCTAGACCCGTGTGAAGGGGCCTCGGTCGCCGGCAAGCAGTCCCATTCTGAACGAAGTCCGGCCCCTTTATTTTCTTGATTTCCTTCCGAATTTGTTCCCTTCAGCTGGTGGCTGCCAACCATCGCCGGTCATGGTCATTGACAGAGCCACCGCTTCGCCGCCGTCGAGAGACGTTGTACGTGGCCGGCCTCGGATCTTCCGCCGCCACCGTTGGGAGGAGAGAAAGGGGAGGGTGTCCCTGTTCAGAGAAGAAAGAAGAAGAGACTAGAGAGGGGTTGCTCCCTCCTCTCTCTCTCTCCTCTTCTTCTCTCTCCTTCTTCTCTTCTTTCCTGCCCTCTCCCTCTTCTTTCTTCTTTCCTCTCTATTCTCCCCATATGACCTATTGGACCCATTTAAGAATCCAAGATTCTTAATTTGTGGAACTTGGAATCTTGGATTAACTCGATGATAGGTTTTGGACCAAATTTACAGACGACAATATCATTTTGTCGACCCATATCTCAATTTTGTTGGTTATCCATGGACCCACTATCCGATAATTCCTGATTTGTTATCTTTATTCTGATTAAATTATTTATTTATTAATTTAAAAATTTAATTTATTATTTTCGATGATTAAAACCGTTAGATGCCGGTATCCAATTAGTCACATCTTTATTATACCTATTCTTTTCATAATTAATATTGGCTGTATATGGAGATATGATTGGACAAGAGACGCTGAGTAAGAGATTTTATGCTCTAATTCATCAATCAAGATAAATTTATTTTTTATCTAATTATTAATTTGAAATAGAATGATAGAAAATAGATTTAATGATTAATTTGGATATTGGAACTTTAAAATTAGGACACTTGCAATAATATATTATTTTTTATGTTGATAGTTCATCGAAGATGAGCTCAAATTATATGGATTGATTGGACATGCCGGTGCGGTCTAGTAAACAATTATGACCAAATTATCATCAATAAAGATAAGAATTTATGTACATGATCATTATTATATATATACTATTTATACTACTGGATTTATATTGTTGGTTTATATCGTTAGATTCGTATTGATAGATTTGTCATGTTGAGATATTGTTTCTTGTATGATTTTTCAGCATTAGAAGATTATATGTTGACTATATATATATATATATATAATGCAATTATATAGATATGATATATATTATCTTGATCATACTATAAAGATTAGAATTGATTTGTTGAAACCAACATATAATAATTAGATGGAAAAATATGGTTTGAACTAGCCTAATCATGAGATAGCTGGTCAGGAGCTTATGCTTGGGATCATCTCCACGATAAAAGATGATATATATATATATACCTTAATCATACTATAAAGAGTAGAATTGATTTCTTGAAATCAATATATAATAATTGGATGAAAAGATATGGTTTGAACTAGTCTAATCATACGATAGCTAATCAGGAGCTTATGTCGGAGACAGCCTCTACGAGCTTATCATGAGATACTCTTTAGGAGCTTATGCCTAAAATAGTTGATCAAAAGTTTATATCTGAGACAACTTCCACAGACTTGTCGTGGGATAGCCTCTAGAAGCTTATGTCTAGAACAGCCAGATAGGAGCTTATGCGTAGGACAACGAACCAAGAGCTTATGCCTGAGACAGTATGCATGAGACAGTCGATCAGAAATTTATGCCTGAGACAGTTTCTACGAACTTATGCATGAAAATTTAAGCGATTATGGATTGGGGCATGATTTTGATTAGTCCAAAGCTGGAAAAAAAATATGAGAAATATAAATTATGATAAGAAAACAGATAACAAGATATAAAACTAATGCTGAATAAAAGAATTTACTTGTTGGCATATGATGACACATCTTTTTTGATAAGACAGATATTTAATATATGTTTATATGGATATTTGAGTTATTCTGTATATTTGATACGAGATTTCATACTTTATTGCTTATCATTATTTTCTCTTCTATTTTTTTTTAAATTACAAGATGCTCATGATTGGCTATGGTTTGGATTCGCAAATGAATAAATAGAGTGTAATTGATATCTGATCGAATGATTAAAAAAATTAAATTATAATTATATAATTTACTAATTATTATAAATTAAATTATTATTATTTATAGATATTGAGGTTGTATCAGATCTTAAGGCCTTATATGATCTCTAGGGTGTCGCTCTAGGGTTCATGTGGTCATATCACGTGGTCGACCTGGATGCTAGATTTGGAGCATGACATTACTTGAATAATAAATCTAATCATTGTAGGATAATTTTAAATCAATAATTAAACAACATTAATCATTGAAAATTAACATTTACTAAATGTTCCAAACAATTTAACACACTCTCCCAAGTTCAAAATATGAAACAAATAAAAAAATAATAATAAACTACACTAATAACAGTAAGCAACGTAGCACTTCGAAATGGTTTTGAGCATGTTAATATATAATAATTTAAANATAATAATATATCATTGATTGGACAATTTTATTCTTATCAAATATTAGAGAACACTATTTTTTTCTTTTCAAAATTTTTTTTACATATTGATACTAGGTCTGACATTTTGCTACAACTATATAACCTAGCGGTATAGACCAATAGACAATAGTGCTTACTAGTACCATCATGGTTTATTGAACCATCCTGAACCAGATAGTTCGAAATATTCAAACCATACCGACTGCAAATTAGGATAGTTTGACCTTCTAAATCAGAACATTGAATTAAGAAGAGAGAAAGAGAAAAGATAGAGAGAGGAGAAGAGGAAAGAGGGGACAATGCCATCGGAGAGCCGACAGTAGCCCGTTGAGGCCGCTATAGGGCCACGAAAGCCTCTGTGGCTCCATATCATCTAATAGAGTATTTTTTTTGGTGAAAGTCTAATAAAGTATTTAATCGAGAGAAATAAAGAAAGAAGAAAAGCAAGGGTCTCAGAGAAAGGCGTAGTCAACGAAAAGACCACTGAAGGATGTCGGATGGCTGCCATGGCCATCGGGAGGTGGAAAAGCATGGATGGAGCCATGGCCATGAAATATGGGCGACCGTCCTCGTTCATCATATTTTTTTAAATGATGATGAATAGTAAATCGATAATGAATTTCCGACTTCACTTAACTAAATTAGTAAACTGATCGTCGACTTCACTATGATCAGAATTTTTCAAAAAAAATCTTATAAAATGAGGCAATCATCCCTATTTCATATCTGTAAATCCATGGGCTATGATTCCACTGTCTGACAGTCAAGATGGCCAGTCAGAGGCCCTCCAACGGTCTCTTCATTGACTTCCCTTCTTTTTTCTTTCTCTTCCCCTCTCTTTATCTCTCTCTCTCTCGATCGTAATTTGGCAAAGGAGGCCTTGGCAACTCTCTGAGCGCACCCATGGCCCATCTGTGGCTATCGCTAGTGCCTCCTTAAGCCACCGTCTCCCTCCCTCCCCCTCCTCTTTCTTTTTCCTCTTCTCTCCGATTTCTTTCTTTACTTATGTGTCGGTTCACGCTGATCTGATCCAAAGCAGATCTATACCGACTCATATCGCTAGCTGATCGGTAGCTAGGGATCCTAGTATTGGTTCCACAGATCTTGAGTGTCACTATTCTAATCTCCAATAGTGTGAAGTCAAAACTAATTTCTTAGAATACTGGGCGATAAAGCTAACATATAATCTTTATTGGTGGGTTAGAACAAAGCATAGTCACGTTGGATATATACAAAAGAATTTTTCCTAGTTATCAAGTCAAATTTTCTAAATCCATTATTCAAAACAAATCATATATCCAAATTATCTTGTTTATGAGAATATAAATATATATTTAATTCTAATTATTTTTAGAATAAATATAATATACTTGACCTTTTAATCAAACGGATACAGAAATCATAAAAATATTTAATATTAACTTAATTTGTTAAAAAAATAGAATTAAATCATATCGTGAAGAGTTAAGTCACCTATCTGGCAGACGCTAAAACCCAAGTAAAAGATCCTTCAGGATCCAATCATCTTAAAATTTCACATATATTGAATCGGTCCCACAATAATATTTTAAATAATTCAAAATTTAATTCTAAGGAAATGGCTGCCAACCTCGCCTTATTTCCTCTCACATGAAGGGGTGGTGGAAAGTGATATGAAAGACCCTTTGGAGTTAGTGCAGAGAGAAGATTTTAATAGGAGAAATAGAGAGAGGGTGAGTGAGAGGATTGGAAGAGGGCACAATAACCTTTCATCCTATTTTCTCACACATATATACATGGATGACGAAAGAAGTACCTCCTAACGCACACACAGAAAGAGAGGAAGAAAAGAAGGATATAGAGAGAGAGTAGGCAAGGAAGAGGGAAGATAGAGAGGGTAGGCGGGTGAGGTGAGTGAGGCAAGAGAGAGAAAGCACCAGGAGAGATGCCATGGTTACTCATTCATAACCACTATCCCATACACCTGTACCCACCTGGAGGACAAACCATGAGAAAAATAAAGGAGAGATGAAGAAGAAGAAGAAGAAGAAGTAGAAGAGAGGAAGAGAGAGCACATGAGAGGGAGAGTGGGAGAGAAATGAGAGAGAGAGAGAGAGGAGGAGTACGTTGTGAGGACATTAAGTGGTGGTGCTCGCAGGAGAGGGAAGAGAGATGCACAGGGAGAAAGAAAGAAGCAAGAGAGCATGGGATCAAGGAAGAGCGAGAGAGAAAGAACGAGAGCTGGTTGGGTGGGGCAGTCGTGGTGGGAAATCGAGAGAAGAAGAATGAGAGGGAGCAGCGGGGCACTCGACGTGCGCATGAAATGACAGCCGCCTCCCTTCCCCGGGCCTTCTTCTCTGCATCGTTCCAATTTTATCGGATGTCTCCGAAAAGACCCTCCCTTCCCCTTCTTCGATCGGAGGAAACAGGGTTCATTTCCCTCGTTTCTTACATTAGATGAGGATGGGTATCGCCTTTTGTTGGCAGCTGAATCTTGGCTGGGCCTAGGCCGGGTGTCACATTCTCTTTGCGAACTTTATAATGTTTTGTTGGTTGTCTGAGCAACAATCCTCATAGAGGAGGAGGAGAAGAAAAGGACTGGCATAGGTCGAGAGCAAACCCTAACCAAGCCCAAACTTTGTTCTCCCAAGCCAGACCAACCGAGTCTCAAATTAGGATTTGTCTAACCTAGCCCAACCCGATCTTATGATCTAAAGCACATTTGGATTTTATAGGGTTAGTCATGTTCGGTTGGATTTTGCCATGTCAATCAAGATAGATTGGGTTGAACAGGAACTTTAAGATAGAGAGAGGTATGGGACATTTTGTTGCATTGAGATCATAACCTGGTCATTTTTGGCAATACATTTACATATAATTTAACAAAAGTATAGATACAGTTATATAAGTATAGATAACTTATGTAAAATATGAAAATCAATCATGTATGTATCTATATATTAGGTTGGATTAGCTTAGCATTGAGTTAGGGTCAGGTTTGGATTAGGTTGAAGGTCAAATCTAACTTAATTCTATATAAGATGATATTTACTGCTATGCAAAAAACTGGTTGACCCATGAACCAAATTGGAACTGGTCTCTTTGGTTCGATTCATATTGGTTTTTTAAAATTTATTTTGTTTTGATTTGAGAAAGTCTTGGACTGAAAAAATTCAATTTGATTTCAATTTGAATTTCCAGAAAACCAACTCAAATCAATTTGACCTATGTGTGTATATACAAATTTATATATTCAGACCGATCCAACTCGACCTGACCCATATTTATCTATAATAAATTTATTTTTAATTTTTTATATATAAATAGAATATGATCGATCTAATAAATTCAACTGAACTGAACGATTTTTCAAATAGGTTTCAAGCTATTTTTGTAGATCGATGGTCGGTTGGTTTCGGATTTAATTATAGAAAATCAATTTAAATCATTTCGATTTCGAGTTTAGCTCCAAACCAATCCAAGTTGATCCATGCACACCCTTAATGATATTTTTCGAGTCCAATATCACTCAATTTTTTAAAATCTTCATCCAATTAACGTAACCCAACAAGCGAGTTGAACAGGTGTAGGACGAGCCCCATCCAAGTTGCACCACGAAAATTAGCAATTAATATTTACTGGATACTTGAATAGTGGATATTTTATACAAGAATTTTATTCTTCTTTAGAAAATCAACAATAATATGTAAAAGAGTAGAAGTTGACAAAAATGTGAGGAAAACCTCTCACCTTGATCAAAAATTAATCAAACATTTCATCTCTTAACAAAGAGTACAATTACAGCAACAACATACGCGCTGCTTTATACCTTGCACCAAGCGGGGTGCCACGAAACAATAGTAGCATGTTCCACCCATAGCATGTAACAAGTTCACAGGTACAACCTTCAACCGGCTAGAATTTCTCAAACCACTAGAGGAACGAAAGTGGAAACTAAAATGAGCAAGTTTAAACTGTTAGCAAACCCAAAATTGACGTCAAGATATCAGTATCAGGGCCCCAAAATTGCCAATAATTAGACGGGAGCAAAACCCTAATCTTTCCATAACGTTGGTCGAGGAAAGTGCAACTTGTCTACTTTGAAGCAATAAATTAAAATAATACCAAGAAGAACAAGAACGTAACTAAAACTAATCTACAAGAACAGGTGATCTACTCATCATCGTGGCCTGGCAACTTCTTGTTCAGGTCGATGATCCCTGATGATGAATCATCATTCTTTCCTCCGGTGGCGCCGGCAGGTTCAGATCCAGCAGCAGCCCTCTCCTCTCCGCCACCTCCTCTGCAGTCTCCGCCGCCGCCACCTCCGCCGATGTCTTCCATCTCCCCTCCTCCTCCTTTGACCAGTCTTCGCTTGGACTCCTCCCTTGCCCACATGACCACCTGGCCTACCATTCCTCACCCCATGGTCTCCATTCCCATTCCTACCTTCGTACTTGGACCTTGCATGGCATCCCTTGACACTCCTATGGCTCGCCCGGTGGCCCCCAGGGCTTGCCGGGTATCGAAATCTCTCCCACACCGGGAACACCAGTATCGCTTCGCCACGCGTTCTCCGAGCCCGACAGCCTCACCAGCGACGCCGCCACCTCCTTCTCGCTCTCCGGCCGCAACGCCGGCGGTGTGATCCCCGCCACGACCGATCGGGGTGGCACCGCATGTGGCCATGCAGCGCCTTCGGATTGGCGAACTCCTTGCGGCACACGGGGCAGTGCAACGGGAGGATGATGCCGGCGCGCTTCCTCTTCCTCCACTGGGCGGCGCCGGCGAAGGCGGCGGAGGTGGGGTCGTGGTTGTTTCCATCGTTAGGGTAGGGATCATCAGGGTTCTCTTCCTCATCAGGGAAGGCAGGGTTAGCATCGACCGCATGGGTCAAGGGGAGATGACTGCGTCGGGGTCGTCATCGCCACCATCACCACCGAGGGCGCCGGCGCCGGCCGAGATGCCGGACGGGGGAGAGAGGGGTGGGAGGCACTCATGGTGGGGAAGTATATAGGTTCAAATAAGGGAGTATTTTGGGAGACGAAGGAGGCCAGGGGAGGAAGAGAGAGCGAGGGGGAAGTAGGAGAAAGAATGAGCAGTTACGTCCCCCGTCACCAAGAAGAACCCCTACGTGATGGGGGTAGAATTGGAAGATAATTGCTGCATTCCAAAAGGGAGCGGTTAGATACGGGAATGCCAACAGCTATATTTCTGAGGATTTAGTACGTAGATCCACATTGTCGTTCATGGAAAAGGCCACGACTACACGAACTGCCGACTTATTTTAACAACTATTCGGAGGTTGAAGAGAAAAGGTATTTATTGTGATGTTATTGCACCAGAAAAAACGACAAATAAAAGCAGAGATTAAAAAAATTATATATATATATATATATATATATATATATATATATATATATATATA
>KE504672.1:397515-418576 GCA_000441515.1 Elaeis oleifera | reverse complement strand
ATATATATATATATATATATATTAAAAAAAACTCATTTCTGATGTGAAGAATGGGTTACTAGGATATGCTGGAAATTTTGAACAAGGTGGTGAATACACTTGGTCACGGACATGTTTGGGAAGTAATTAAATATATATGGCGAATTTCTCGGATTTTCTTCCGTCACTGCAAGGAATAACGTGAATAATTAGATTATATTTCATACTATCATGTTTCTAAATACAAAATTATACAGATAGATATAAAGAATTAGACTTGCTACGACCTCTTCAGCCATGAGACCTAAGTTCGCATGGCCTACTGCAAAAAAGACTACTGCACCATGACTGGTTCCTTGGCGTGGCCTTTCGCTAATAATATGACCGCCTAATACTAAGCATAGGAGATCAAGAAAATACTTTTAGATAAATAGATAAATAATAATTGATGGGGAAAATTTACACACTACCGAAGTCTGGTTCTCAATTTTGTTTTGAAGAAAAAAAATCACATCAAAGGTAAAATGCTCCTTTGCTAGTTGCTACGAACGTCGCATGATTTAGGTTTGTGGGAAGGATACTTAATTTGCAGAACATGCTCAAGTTTTTTGTTATTGGTGTTCTGGATCCCGGTTACAATTTGGACTATTTATCGAGCCATGAAGCCTAATGTTTGGGTGCTTTGTGTGCTGTGAACTGCAATGAGTACTCAAATCCCAGCCTAATAGACGATGGACCTGCATTAGAGAGCCTGTATGAGCTCAATCAAAAGCATTACACACATCAGCACCACCATCTAAAGTATTCAAAATTTAGGAGCATTTGTAGGTAGGCAAAAAAAAGTGTGCTTTATAAAAATCAGAAGTTATTGGGTGGTTCATCCATATTTATTGTAAAAAGAGATATAATTAACAAAATTATCGAGTTGACATAAAATTAATGAGCAATTTGAATTTTTTTTTTCTTGGCATGTTGGAAACTCTTACATAATTATAATTCAATAGCAATTTCAATGAATACATATGTATACAAGGCTGAAAATAGGTCGGATAATATCCGATAATATCCCTTTTCATATATATCTGGTGCCCATCAAATTAGGATAATCCTTGTATCCAATTGGATCCCACCTATACAAGGGATCGAACTAGTTGACCTCTCATCTAGTTAAAGCACCTCAACCATTATAACAATATTAAGTTTGTTATATAATCATGGTTTAGAATACTTATTCAAAAACTTATTCATATTATAAAATATAATCATTTAAAACTAGTTCAATTTCATTGTTGTAGCTATTCTTGAATTTTGTAGGATTTGAATTTGTTTAGCTGCGACTAAATTTTATTTAGTGAGTGTTGTTTTCTGAGGGAAATTGCAGTGATTTTGTTATATGATTAAATAAGGAAGAGATGTAGTTCATTTATGTGTCAGGATCTCTTTACTCTCGCATGACTTCACGAGAGTAAAAATAATGGAGGCTTCTTGGTTTTTTGTGGCAGATTTCCTTAATACCAAAGGCACTTACAGTTTTTTATCATTATACTTTTACTTTCTGATTCGATGTATGGTCTTTAAAGTTGTATGTGCTCTGAACCCGTAGGAATTGTCATAGCAAAACAAGGTTAACATAATGCAACGGTAACAGTTAGAAACATGTTACAAATGAGAACATGGAGGCTTGTATTTACGTGTCAACGGATACTATCATAAATATGGATCTCCTGTCTCTATGATTAATTGTATTGTAGTGGGTGCTAGATTTTGATGGATTTGAAATGAATGGATTGTTGATCAACCACTCTTATAACATCACCTTGAAGCATCCAAGATAGACTAACATTTAGCCTAGTATAGTTTATTAACCTATAAATAGAATTGACACCCTCATCTACAAAATTCACTAATAAAGATTCAGCAGCATCTCTGAGCTCCGACGAAGCCTCAGCTTCGCCCCTGGAAGGCTGGATCAATCTTCTTACCTTCTTATGAACCTCCTTCTTTGGCTATTGCCCATTAAAAGAGGGGCTAAAGTTGAACTTTGAGGGAGCTTTTTGGAGTTATCAACTGTTAACTATGAACATTTCATATGCATGTTTCTTCGATGGGAGACAAAACAAGTGTTGGTTATTATTCCAAATTCATTCTTTGCAGCAGTTTCATTGCATGAAGTTTATTCATCGACTCATTCTCAGATACATACCTCTCTGCATCATTATTTTGTATGCTGCCAGATGTGGTTGGTCATCTTGCGGTACTTATTGAGCATATCCTGAAAGTTTTCTTCTTACAGTATGCAGAACAAACACATGGACATTGTTCAGATTTTTATCTCTACGGTTGTAAATTTGTAATGGGACAATTCTATTTTTCAGCTGTGCATGTGATTCTCATCTTGGTTTTATCTGCATAGGGAGGATATACTCATTTTCTCTAATGCTCTGCTGTTGTCCTCATTTCCTGCTGAAGTTTGGCCAAAACAATTCATCCGATTCCTCTGTTCATCTTAGCAATCTTCAGTGGTATATTTGTAGAGGTCTTGCCTTTGTCTATTTGATGCTCCATGCTCTTCACACAGGTTCCGTATCTCAAATCATGAAGGCTGAAATCTCTCCAATATATATCTCCGCTGATACATTAATTTGTTGTTGGTACATCTGTTTGGAATTTTATGACATGCATGGTGTTTTACCAAATCCTTACTCTTTACAGTGCCGGCATCATGATATCCAAGCTTCTGAACGTTGCAAGTTTGTGGTTAAAACTTGTACCATATATTACTAAACCCACTGTATACTCTTTCATTTTCTTTAATGCATAGCCACTGGCTCCCCAGTTTACCGAAAAAAAAAACTGTCAACCTTGGTGACCATCGAGTCAGCTATCTTTGACTCTTCTTTTTCTACCACTGAAATCTTCTTCCACGAGATTTTTAAATAAAAATCAAGAAAATGAATGCAGAAATCTATAAAAGAATCTTTTTTCATCACTCAAAAAAATCAAGAAAATTTTTTTCACCAGAACTATGTGATGCCCGAGCCTACGGGTCACACGAAACACTAACCTGTCAATCTCGTGTGACATTTGGATCCAAGCATTCAATGTAGTATAATACTTGATATAACCTCGATATGGAAGGGAAAGTTTATTCGATGGCAACAACCTGCTAATCAAAATCCATTTTTTGTGCTGCGTATTCGCAAGTTGACGTGCTCCAACTACCTTATACCAAAAGTAGTCACATCATACATTCTCAACAGGTACATTGTATTTCCCATAGTAGCATGAACTGAACTAAAGCTACAGAAGCTAAATCGCACAAACAAAGTGTTTTACCGCTTGCAAGCACAAACATTTGTTTCAACACGCCAAAAAGATACAAAAAGGCGGAAGTCTCCGGCTCTCAACATGAGCAAGAAAATCCTTGCTTCCTCTCATCCATAACTTAAAAACAGACCAATTTGACAGTAAATACTGTCTTCTATTTCTGAGATTGTGCTTGTAGAGGAGAAGGGGTCTCAGTTGAAACTGGCATTTGATCCTTGGATGCAGCTTTGCCCAGAACATTCAAAACTTTCATTCGGTGCAACTCCTTGCCTGCAAATGGGAAAGAATCGTTAGGGGTCTGCATTGGCAGAATTATTTCTAGGAGGCTAGCTTGGGAAAGTCCAATCCAGATGATAGTATAACCATCAACCATTCAGAGTAATTTTGAATATTGGTGGGCTGTTGTCCTCCCCTATTGCTATTAAAAATATGATCATATAGTATATAATCATAAACAATGTTTCTGCATAGAAATAATACTGTTTGTCACTACAAATGCTAAGAAGGACAGGCAGGATTACCTTCCTCCAACAAGAGTTGTATTGCTCTCTTCTCCAACTCCACAGCATGCCTGCTTCGACCGACCGCCGATAAAGATCGAAGCACTAATATAATCATTAATATGTATAAAGTTAGTGGAATGTAAATGATATGGATTTGTCATGTTGTATTACTTAACAATGTGACTTACTTCGAATATACTCCTCCTGGCTTGACTGGTCACAGCTCTTCAAGAACATCTGCAGCCGGAAGTACCTTTCTTTCCATTCTTGACTATCTGGTCTCAGAGGGTCTGTTGGAACAGGGGTCGTGGAAGCAACTGTTGAGTCATGTGGTTCTGGCATTGCCAACCCAATGATGGGCCTTCCTGGACAGTGAGAAACTGATGGTCCCCCAGATGAGGTAGCCACAGATGCCACTGGCATAGGCACAGGGCGAGAAGCCTCCTTAAGCTCTTGGGTCTGACCGTGCTGCAGATTTTGTTCTTTGTTTCCTCGACTCGGGAGAATCAGCACTATCCATATTGAGACAAGTGCTCATCTTCCCTTGCTCAGTTTCAAGTTTCCTGCGTACATACACAAGATGTCCATTTGGGCCAATGTTGCCTGGGGCCTGGTGACTGGAAGGATTTGATGGATCATCAGGCTGTGGCCTCTTAATGCCAACTACCTTCACAGAATCTGGGGCGACTCCTTTGTCTTTAGGAAGAGGAGAGGTTCCAGGTGCCTTAGTAATGATGTTCCTAGATTCATTTGGCAACTCCCTTAGAGCCACCTTTTTTACTGAGATTGGATGTTGCTTGTCTCCAGCAGGCATGGCACGTCCACTGCCAAGCAATCTGTACTCACTAAACTTATCTATCATTTGTTGAACCATTGGAGGATAGCAGCTCAACCAGATTAAGCTGAAGAACAACCAGAAGAAAAAGAACAAACGGACATGAGTAGAATGTAGAACATGCATAGCAGTAAGATTTGATGTCCAAATGCCAGTGTGATGAACAACTCAGAAGGTAGACAGACGCTAATGGAAGTAAACATATTTTTGCAGTAACTCTTCTAGCAGAAATAGGACTAGCAAGAAACACAATGCTTGAACAAGATACGCAAATAAAAAACAATTAATAACTCAAAAACAAAATTAAAGTTGTAAATATTACCATTTTTCCCTAAATCTTTTCTTCCTGTGCAAGATTGAGAAGAATAATTAAGGGGCATGGAAGATTGAAACAGAGGATAGCTTCTACGCTCCCTCATGCATGTCACAGGTATTTCAGGCCAGCCTCCTGTGATGTTACTGCACACATATTCACTCTCACAACTTCTAGTCATATTAGATTATACCAATCTCTTTTAGACCCCGAGGGGAGACAAACAAACACACACACAGCCTTCAAAGATCTAAATATCACATACCTATATAATTTCAATCAATTCTCTATCATTTTGTTCTTGATAATTTAAATCCTAGACAGTTAATATACACTGTAATTACCTGGACAGTTAATATACTCATTCCTCAGTCTGTCTTTATAAAGTTTCACCATAGACTATAATTAAGTTTCACAATTTCTGCACAATTTTCGTGATTATGTGGATCACTTTCATTTTGATCTCGATTAGCACAAACTCCTATACCTTTGATATACTCATTTCCCTTGAAAGTTTATGATACACCATATCTGACATTTGCATTTATACCAAACTCTTCTTGTTTGCTAGGCCAAGTTCTTTATCACCCAACATTGTAGACAATACAGCATTGAAGACCTTACTGCTGTTATTCAAATTTCCCTTCAATTGTCACGACATGTTTTAACCACACAACACCCTGGAAGCACCTCCCCTCTTCACCCATGCAACTCTGGTCTTGTTATATAACATGTCTTCATCCATCTCTCTATAGTTTTTGTATAACAGACCCAAAATATCGATAGCAATCACATCAAGGTATTTGTTGAACATTAAATTTGAAACATTATTTGGTTACCCCTTCTCCATCTAAATCACATTTTCCATATACACTTTTCCCCTATTGATTTGTGGGTGTATGTATATACATATATCTGTATGTGTGTAATGCAAAAATACACATTTTGACAGAGATATTACTATGTATATACAAGCAAGAAAATGAATTTTCAACGTCCTTCCATGCTCAGCAGCAGCATGGTCTGGCAGCTGGCACTCAGTGCATACACCTCCCCCATTAACTTCCTCTTCCTTCCCTTGATGACTTCCTAAGCTCGGCCGAGTGAGCAGTAAGGAGGACAACTAATGTGCACTATATATCCTATACCATATGGGTGGTACATCTAATGCAACATAGAATGATTGCATCTTTAATGCCAAACAAATTCCAATGAATTAAGGGTTCAGCAATAGTGTTGCCAAGTCATGGAGCTTCAGGGACGAACCTCATCTCAGGGCATCCAACAGGGGCATTCAAGTCCCACTGTCCACATTCTAACACTTCTTTCTCTCGGGTCACACCCCTTGGCCGACCGAATACCCCATGTGGGAACATTTAAAATCAATTCACATGGCTTTATCAAGCAGAAAAATGGTTGCTGAAGGGCAGGACATATCACCCAAGATCTCTAAGGCCAACTTCTTCATGCTCAGGCAATTGGGTTCTTAGATGCTTCTGTGCCAATTCTGGAGCTGCAAGCACCTTTGGATGGACAAGCTACCATAGGCAATTATCCTGCCTACTGGATCTAGCTGGAGGTGACTTAGAGACAGCAATCCAGTGGCCACACTGCTGCCTAACCCTAAAAGAGCTACCATTGATCCTCTTAAATTTTGTTGCTCATCCAGTCGAGGCTGGACATAGAGGTTACACATATTTTAAGGCCAACAGTGCAGCGGACCGGGTGGCCAATTTGCAGATGAGCATTGTGAATGATAAAGAACTTAGTGACAGACTCATGAAGCTGCTTCATACTGATAGAGTGACATGCGTTTCAAAGAGTTACCAACCAGAGAGAGAGAGAGAGAGTTCTTCGGACCTAAGGCCAAATCCAACTGGACCACTACTCACAGACAGCCTAAAAGATTTGAGTAAATCTAGATTTAAGAACTGGAAACAAGATGCCAATCATTATACCATAGCATCATTATTTTCATTAATGATTTGTCAAATACACTTGTCTTTTACCATGACAAAGTTGTAGTTCGTCAAGTTCCAGCATCATAAACAGACAGAACTCCGGGAAGGTAACACAATGATTCCAAGACTCAACAGCTTACAATTTGAAGATGCACTGCATTTGATATGTCTTAGAATCTCCAATCATCAGAATAACTAGCTTATGAAAAAAGGCTTTAAGGAGTTAGTTGTTCAGCATCATTTTAGGTTTATATAATATTGGCAAATAATCCTGTTATTTTATAGAATTTGAACTCATTTTACTGATCAGTGTCTATTAATTACTCTTGCTGGTTTGGAGTAATGTGTCTACAACTGGTGTCATGTCCCCTGAAATCAATGCTTGGCGCGTAAGTACATCAAGTAGCCCCATATAACCACCCTGCATCCAACCCACACCCAAATCCTAGATGACATTAGGCATGCTTCTGAACTAAAGACCTAAATTCCAACAAATGCGGATAACAATCTAATAGAATTGAAACAACCCAAATAAACCTGATTAGAACTAATCAGAACCAACAGAAATTGGTCCAAAAGATCGGGTCTCAACCATAAACTTAGGGCAATAAAAACCATAGCAGAAAAGAGACCAACCACCCTGGCCCATCAAATAAGTGGTTGTATCTGGGTAATAAATGATATATCCAGGTGGTTTCAGTCACATCCAGTCAGCTTCAACCTAATGCAACTTGACCAAATTGTGCCCCCTAACCAGCATGCACCATCACAACATAAGCCCAACTTTTCGTTAATGAATTTCCTTGTTGGTTGTGATATATTTCAGTTACATCCTCCCTTCATATCTGAGTTTTCTTCAATTAATGAAGCATAAGCAATAATTACCCACTAATACTAAGATACAGTGTTGATAATTTCTGATGTAAATGCTATGTTGATATAAATGTAAAGGCTTTGTTTTAAACAGCAAGTGAACAAGAATCAAGGTTATTCATAACGACAGATAAGACTTACTATAGCATATCTGTGACAAAATTAAACAAGAAATTTGTACAGAATAGGGATTTCAGCTTCCAAAATTAATTGGTTTTGCATTTTGAATGAGGTCAAACCATATTCCCTATTCATTGAGAATTTCCATGTAAATATGAGGGTAATCAACTTTTCTCAGTGAAGAGAAAACACAATATCACAAAGAGTTGAGCATGAAGCACATGCATTCATGCAGAAATGATATGAATTTTGCATACCACAATCAAAAGGGTGCAATTAAAACCATGAAAGGCCTATGTCAAAATTTCATTTGGCAGTCGTAAAGAATCGAACAGTTAACAAGTCCTAAAATCTCAGAGTTCATTATATTATTATAGAATGATGTTCAGTTAGATGCTATTAAACATAAGCAGCCGGACATGGAGAGATGTCTTTTATTACCTTTCTGGCTTGGAGAAACTTGAGACAGGAGATGCCATCTACAAAACAATGAGAGTATAAGGTCAATGAAGTAGAAAAATAAAAGAACCTAAGTAATGGCATTCTTTCTGATTCCTGATAAGATTGACAATATAATAGGTAAAGCCCTTAGTTGACAATAAATAATCATGTAAACCTGTCTTGCTGCCCGTATATCATAAACAAGTTAGTGTTGTTGAATGATTGCTACTACTATCTTAATCCAATATAAATTCATTTTGAGGTCTTTCACTAGTTCTCCTGCTTTTCACTTCGAATGGAAAAATTATGAGAATAAAAATCCACTAGAATGATATGACAACAATAGAACCCGGCAAATAAGGTGCCCTGCAAATAAAGGAGGCTAGGTAGACCTGTCATATGCTACAGCATACAGGACCTCAAATAGTATAAGAAGACAAGTGTGTAAACAAATTTAGAAATAAGAAAAAATATTAATAGAAACAGAAAACTAAGAAACCATAAATGATCATGAGATAGATAAATCTGTGTACGTGTGTGTGTGGTTCAAGGAAATTTTTGGCACAAATCAGAAGCATGATGCTTTAAATTATGGTTCAAACAAAAGCATTTATTTCACAAGAAAATGTATGTAACAGAAAATTTGCAAGAAAACTGAAGTCACTGAAAGTAGCAGGATTTCATGGTTTCAACCAACATGCTTTCTCAGTCTACTATGTGAATCTAGCACTATACATAAGAAAAATCAATTTCTTGGATATAATCAAACTTTTAGAAAATAATGTTGAAGAATGAATCTAACCAAAATGATATCCATTTATTTCCTATTTTTCATTTCTCCTCTCTTCATTTCCTCCCTTGATGTTAGAATGACAAAAGCATGAAACAATAAGCCCCTTTAACTTCAAATTCTTCTGAAAAATAAACCAGCCTGCACCAGCCCGAAGCAGCCAATACCACCAGCCAAGCCTCCAATTTGGCCAATTTCAGGGTGTACCATCCAACTCCAATCGCACATTAACAGCATGCTGATAGATGAGGTACATACCCTATCAAGTGGTGACATTAACAATATGTACCAATGAAACATACTAGTTCCAAGTTCCAACTAATAAGCTTCGTAGTGTTTTTGCTCTTCTTAGACAAACCGTACACAGAATATCTGAGGTGAAAATTTTCACACAGATTATGATCATGCTAGAAGGGTTTAAAAAGCCAAGAGAGTGCATCTGCTAATACTAATGCCATTAGTTCAACCAAAAGGCTTACAAAATGAATGAGGATATGAAATATAAGAGTTTTACCAGAACTTTGAGAAAGAAATGCGCCTTAGCTTAGCACAACTCATGCTCCTAAAAGCATAAAATAGAATAATGAAATACAATTGTCAAAAAGAACTCCAATGGTGCAAAAACTTGGATATCCAAAGCACATTCCGAACAAGCAGAAAGAAAGAACCGTGGTGAATGAAATACTTCTTAAAATGCATTTCAGAAACAGGTCATATCAATGAAATTGCACTCACACAGTGGATTTAGCTTCATATGTAAAATCCTTCTTTTTACAATTACAAATGCCAATTTGTTTAAGTATGCCACCTCAGCTTCCACATTATGCATTCGCCCATCATATTCACATTTCTAGAAATTTTTTTGTGGCTTCATTGGTACGTAGCAAAAGGTGGATTTTAGAAACAGAGTATTGTCCCACCACCAGATATAAGTATATGCAGTGTTTTCAATGTGAGGCATAAGACTCCATATGCAACCGCACATGTAGATTGAGCCGCTTGACAGCACCATATTGCCTTAATGCGGTTATTATATACCACATATAGGCTGAAAAGGCGATCTATTTAGCACTATGTGGCCATGTATGTAGCGCAATCAGAATTTAACAGCAGCATATGTGGCTCATTTAGCATTATAAGGCAAACATGTGGCCCACTCTTATGTGGGCCTTTGAGGATAAAGCATGTAGAAACTAATAGTTAGTTTGGATGAGACTCTTAATTACTTGATACTATGTTAATATTAAGTACTTAGTATTACACACTAATTATTAGTTGTTGGTTGTTACTGTTATTATCATTGATATTAAAAAGGCATCCCAGTGCACGAAGCTCATACCATTTGCAGGATCTTGGAAGGGTCAGATGTAACCTTACCCATATGCGGAGAGACTTTTTTCATGTTTCGGACCTACGGCATCTATATCACAATGAAGCAAGCTTATGACAGCGTCAAGGCTGGCCCTTTGTTATTAACATTGATATTTTATCCAAAAAGAAAAAAAGGTTTACTGTCATGATTGTTGTTCGAATAGAACTTAAGGTATCTTATTATTTTATACAGTTAAACTTAAAGTATTGACTGCTTATGTGAATGCATATGAAACCAACATACCCTAACCTTGACCACCCACACACAGTAACTGCTTTTTAAAACACCAAGTATATGTAAGAAATTAGAAAAGATTAATGGCTTAGAATCAATGAAATTTTACAAAATAGATTATATCATCCACAAAGAAAAATCACAACGTAATTTCTAACTAAATGAAGCAAAGTTTCCCACTTGCTTATTCAACATTGATTAAGGCGGGAGAAGGGTCACAACCATGCACAGAGTAGGATGCAGGGTTTCTGTACCATGCCGAATCGGTCGGTACACTCCGTATCGTATCGGACTGGCCGGTACATCCCATATCGTACTGGACCGGCCGGTGCACCGGTATGGTTCGGCCGGCGAAATCGGTATACTGGAGGGAGAGGGAAATTGAGGAAAAGTGTGAGAGAGAGAGAGGAGGAGAGGGAGGAACCCAGCCATCGGAGGCCGGCAGTGACCCGCTGCAGTCGTCAGAGGGCTTTCGCGCTCGATTATCACCCGAGAGGACTTTTACAAGAGTGAGAAAGAGAGAGAGAGAGCTCAAAGGGGAGAGCGACATACCAGAGGCCGGCGGAAGCGCAGTCGGTGTTTGTCGGGTAGCCACCGTGGCCACTGGACGGCGGAAACAGACACGCGGAGCCGTGGCTGCAGAACGGGGCGACAGCCCCTGTTCATCGCCTTTTTAAAATGAAGGTGAGTGGTGAAGCCGGCAATTTTGAATTTTTTTTTTAAAAGGCAATAGTGAAGCCTGCAAACCAATTACCGGCTTCAACTATTTCGGCCTTTTTAAAAAATAGCCGTGAACAAGGATGTCACCCCTGTTTCACACCCGCAGTGCTGTGCGCATGGACTGCGCCATTCGGCGGCCACGACGGCTAACCGAAGGCCGTCCGACGGCCCCTCCAACTCCTTCCTCCTCCTTTCTTCTTCTCCTCTCTCTCCATTCTCTCTCTTTCTCTCTTTTCTTCTCCCGATTCAGGTCCTTTGCCCTCATCGATTCGCATCGGTCCGGTACAGAAACATACCATACCGTACCGTCGGCCAGCCGATACAGTCGTCGATATCGATTCCGAAAATCTTGATAGGATGGGTTCGCTTAAACATGAAAAGCTATCATGACACATTAGACATTCCAAAGGAGTATCGAAGATATCAAATGGAACTCCAGTGGCATAAAATATAACTTGTAAAATGTGTTATTTATCTACTAAAGCTAGTGTTTCTATTCTCTTTACCATTAAGAAAAGTAATTCAAAAGAAAGGAGGAAATCATAGATCATTACATATCCGACAAGCCTTGTTATATTTGGGGTATGCATTACAAATTCTTCTCAACAAATTGGTCATCATTATCTTTAAAAATAAAAAGAGAAAATGGGAAAAAAATCATAGCCCTCATATATTGTCTTTGCTTTCACCTCATCTTTCTTGACCATTCAAGAAATATCTAAACTCCTTCCATCGTAGCAGCTGCATTCCAAAGGCAGAACCAAAAGCTAGGTCGGGCTTCATGGTTACAAACCCAAAAGTATATTATCAGATTGTGTTCTCATGATAGTTGCTATAGTGGAATTAAGTTAGCATTACAAGATATTAGACTTGTAGTTCTTTCAAAGAAAGTTGTAAGGGTTTGGATCAAGGGCAGGTCCTGCACTATTATTCAAGATCTTTTCTTGATGTCAACACCTCCTGAAAGAGGTTGCCCATCTACAAGGGACAAGAAAGTCTCCCATAATTTGGAGGAGGGCAACTAACTTGTGGAGTGGCAATGATCCAGGTAGAGAATGTCCTTTGTGGACAAAAGGGACAAGCCAGAGCATCAGCCTGTCACTAACAAAAGGAAGCAAGATTAAAGTCTTGCTGACCTAAAAAACTTGGGCATATGGTCATAGAAACTCACATCCAATTTCTAAGATCACAAACACACATAATAACAACAACAAATCATGAGTAGACATAAACAATCCTTGTTGAATTTCAAATTTTTGGACCAACACTTGAGGAATGCAACTTTTTTCAGCTCACAATTTGGAGCAGAGTTCAAATTCTATCTATGCCACCACAGGGTTAAAATCCTGCTATCATTCCTTTAGCTCTAACCCTGTGTACCGAGGCACTAAGGGGATGAGGGTATGCCTGAAGCCTTGTGAGAATATGAGCAATTATTGATACCACCTGACTAAGTGCTGTCATGCCTAAAATGCCTAACATACAATTTTAACTTGGCCATATCCTTAATCATCTTATTCATAAAAATGTAAAATGTGCTGTCCTCGGATAAGAGGACCTTTGCCTTTGAAAGCCAATTCCCATAAACATATGGTTCCCGGTACCTGTCTTAATTCTTCATCTTTTTCTCTTGCAATTATGATGATGCATTCGTCATTCCTTGCAGGAAATTTAAAACACCAATTTCCCAAGGGATATCCGGTATCAGATGAAGCTTCTCTCTAATAGCTAGAGAGTCAATATAAACTAAACTCTGAGAGGCATCAAGAGACCTGAAGACTGTTGGGCCAGCACAACTTAGAGATTTTTTCCATATCATCATCAAGTTTGGTCTTTGAATGCATCATGACAAGCCGTCAAGATCCAAGCTTTCACCAAAGATGGAACTCGTCAAAGAAAGACTGAATGCAAAGTTTACTTCTCGTAGAGTTTACATTCTACCAGATGAAGTTGCCGCTAAAAGAACGCACAACTGAACCCGACCGTTTAAGAGAATGATAAAGTCGAGCACGTCATTTTCACAAAAATAAAAAATAAAAAAAAAGAAAATTTTGAACTTTCAGAAGCAATGGCATAAAAATTTTTATGATGTTGGAACCGTAGGGGATATCATGTTGGAATTCTAATGGAAGCATTTGGTAGTCGATGGCGCTCGATAAAGAGAAAATTTTCCATTTATGGATACGTTTCGCACCAAATAACATAGGATCGGACGCCCATGAAGCAAAAGTTTGAACACGAAATCACCCTCATTCGTGCCACGAAAAATGGTTTAAAAAATTTGAAGAATAAACGGAAAATTCCAAGCAAATTAATAATCGAAACCCCAATTCATAACACGGCAAGAGAACAGAGAAAAGAGAAAGTGAAGCGATCATTACCTCTACCAGCAATGCCGATCATCGCTGGTTCGAGAAGATCGAAGCGGTAGTTCTCGTCGCAATCGCGGTTGAGGTGGGGGAAGGGAGGGGATGGGGTGCGAGAGAGAGAGAGTTTAGGGTTAGACCACTGATTTTGAACTGGACTCGGTTTCTGAAAAAAAAAAAGGAAAGAAACTGGACTCCTCTGCCCGGAGAAACGGCACCCACAGAGAGCCTTTATGCGGGCGTCGAATCTGTCGTCCGTACTACATCTATCTTTGCAGTCGTACATGTGTGCAGATGGATGTACTTTGGTAGAAAATCGAACGGTGGATGCAGCAGTTACATTAACTTTTTATGCGCATGTCGGATGTTGGATTTTCCCGATTTTAACGTTCTAATTTTGAGAACATCTTTCCCACTCGCTGGGGCAATCGGGTGGAGTCCGATCAAATGCGGTTGAATCTGAAAATTCTAAACCTAACCTATTTATTAAATAAATCAAATTTTAAAATATGAATACATTACAACTTGATTTAATTCATTAACCAATCTAGATAATCTATTTAACCTATTAATTTATATAATTTATATAGTCTATATAACCTATTAATCTATTTAATAAATAAATAACATACTGAATCTGATCCAACTTAATTATTCAATAGATTGAATAGATCAGGAAACTAAAATTTAAATCCAATATGATTATTAAACAAATTTAAATGAAACAATCCATTATGATCCTGTTTAGCTCAAATCTAAATTTATTTAATGCAAATCAAACGCAATCGGACCGTATTTTGCCGGTCTTATCCACTCATACACAAATTCACAAGCCCGTAGCTGATCTCTAGATTTTAATATGCATGCTTTAATAGCTACGATGGGACTTCATTGAAATTTTACAGAGCAAATGATTTCAACGTTAATGTTATCTCAAAGACTAGGCGTACGAAATGCATGCCTTCAAGTAGATGCACGAAGGCTTTCATGCAATAACATTGAGAAGACTTTGTTCAACAGTTTTCGTACGCCTGCATTCGGATTCTTGGAGCCCAAACTAAAGGGAGATGAGAGAATCCATATTTCCATGAGAATCAGTCTGATTAGCAGGAACCTCTTTGAACCATCTCTTCCTTTCAGCTGGCTATGGCATACAACATTCGATGGGCTGGTTTTATCTCTGATTGTTACAATCTTTCCATGTTCATGCTAAGAAGATCTAATATAGACAAGCAAGGAACTGTGCGTGCTTGAGAGAGAGAGATGTTGCAGCTTCTTTTTTTTTTTGGATCACCAGGTTGGGCGCCAGGAACCTCGAATACTATATCAACCATTTTAGGCTATCCTCAAAAGAAAATGAACACATCATAATATAGACAAAACACGTCAAACAGTATATAAAGTGTGTATTTACAATGACGACCAAGGGTCTTCATATATATCATATCAACAAAGAGACTGATGCGCGGAATGCATCAACAGTTCAATAACCAACACAGCAAGTTACACCGCTTTTGACCACATATATCTACTTATTTCTCGCCAAAATTACGATGCTGAAACTAAGCAGATGGATATGAGCTATTACAAAATGGATAACATCACACGATAGTGATCTATCGACCAAGATTCCTTAAGAGCCGCTCAACTGCAGCATGCACATTCCCAGCAGTGGCACTCAGGGCACGGATGTTCTCCTGGGTGTCATAGAAGCCCATTTCTTGTAGCTGAGACAACTGGGTTGCATAAAGCTGCTCTGGAGGCACTGCAGCAAAAAATATCAGTTCTTTAATTTCTGCATGACTGTTTCGCAGAAGTTGCAAGTAAAATTTGTAGAAAGAAATAACCAAATATTTAACCATCAGAGGTATTGGGAACACCGAGATCGCCAGCCCCTCCAAGTCCACCAAACATGTTCATAAAAAAATCCAGCCCAGTGCTGTTTGGCGTGCCTGTAGCAAAGCGACATGATAAAAATTCAATTGTCAAGGGAAACCATCAGACCGCGGTCAGTTTGAGAATGGAGCCACAGAAGGTTTAGTCTATGACTACACTGTGGCATCAGCAAGTTAACAGGGTTTCCACAAGCTGAAATAAATATTGAACTATGCTAATGAACCAACCAGTGCCGTCTTTACAACGATGCATCAACAGAATTTCAGGGCATAAGATCCAATCTATGCAACTCGCAAACATCAGGCAAATGATAAGTGAACATTTTTAATTACCTGCGCCACCACCTTCCTGGTTACGTTCCCTGCAATTTGATAGCATAGACAGCGAATTGATCAGGTCTTAGAGAAATTAGGGAAAAACAAAAGCTAGCACGAGAATTCAAAACCAGGATGCTATCCAGTCTAGGGATCATGACAAATCTTGTATTATCTCAAAATAATGGATTAAGAATGGGCCCTCTCTTACATAAGGAATTCCTTTCATGGAAAACTTGAGACAATGAAATTAAAAGCAAATTATTAACCATAAAATGAACCAACATTACAGTGATTTTGCCATCTACAAGACCACCATGTTTAACACTCTTAATAAAAGGCAGAATCAAAAGATCAATGAGACAGCAGATAAAAAGAGTGAAGGGGAAAATACAAATGTCATCTTTAGATGCTGACTTACTGGCTTGAATGTTGCTGACCAAGCTGGGACAAAAGTGCTTGCTGTAATAATAGAAGTTGCTGCAAGAAACAGAAAGAACAGATTATACCAGGACACGAGTTTATCAAGTCTTGCAAGATTGAATTTACCTGCAGTGTCTCAGGATAAGTAAGCTGGCGAAGAGATTCTGGATTTTGCAAGATTTCTCTCATTTGGGTATTTGATTCAACCAAGCTACGGAGGTGGGACCAAGTGCTAAGATCTAATGGCAGTCAACATTCACAATGTAAGACAGATCGTGCTAAGAGTTCAAACACTGCAAGGAACAACTACCTGATTCATGAACTGAGGGTTGGAGAGGAGGCTCTGCATCATGTGTGTCATGGCTGGGTTTTGCATAATCTGATTTATGAGGGATGGATCTGCCATGCTACCAGCAATCCTTTCCAACTCTGATAAACCAAGTCCATTGGCAGGAATTGATCTTGAGTTGGTTGTTTGTGCACCTCCTGTTGAAATAACTTCAAATATCAAAATGACCATTTAAGGCATACAAAGATCAAATAAACGAGTGAAACAAATAAAACTTACGAGCATTGCTCCAAGGATTTGGAAGTGGGTTAGTATTTGGTGCAGCAGACCCAGTTGTTGTTTCTGAAGCAGTAGGCAAAGGGTTTGGAGATGAATCCCTAGCCTGTGTAGCACCTTGATTTCCAAGCAGGGCTGCAAATGGGTTAGAACCCAAGTCAGTTCCCGTACCCCTGCCATTGTGGCCGCATTGAGAAATGGCTCCTGAACAGTTTCATACATCCGCCTAAGCATGTTAAATCCTTCTGGAGAAGATTCAATGTTGCTCATAGCCCTGTCAGTGTTCCGCATCATCTCTCTCATAATTTCAGGATTTCTAACAGCTTCCATAGTCTGTCGTAGAGTGCTGGGGTCATTAATTACATGCGCAACATCAGGATTCCTGTCTATGATATCACGCATTTGGGGATTGTTCATGATCATGTTTCGCAGTAACTCGGGGTTATTGATTACGTTCTGAATAGCGGGCATGTTCATTATTTCCCTCATCATGGTAGGATTCTGAGTCAGCTGTTGTTGCATCTGATCAGACTCTGGGGATCCAAATCCAAACAAACTGGATCCCCAACTGCCACCCAGCCCATTAACACCAAGACCAGGAAATAGTGAACCTCCAAAAGCAGTTCCAAACCCTACCCTCATTGGAACCAACACCCCTTGCAACACCTGACTTGCTGTTTGGAGTTCTTGAAGCTGGATCCCCAGATGCAGTTGATGATGCAAAACCACGAACCAAGTGAATAGTGTGATCAGAGTCGACACCTGACAAGAAGTGTCTTATTCCATCAGAAAGAGAAACTATTTTTTAAGTATCCATCAGAAACAATAATGGTCAAAGAAGAGTCTTATCCCCATAACTACTTAACCTTCTCATTTAGAAAGCAAAGCAGTTCTGACAGGCAATAAGGCAATGCGGATGGCGAGAAAAAGCCCTCAGTATGCTTGAACTCTTCCTACTTGTGGCTATTGTGTGCCTAACAGTCAGCCTCCATGACAATGGAAACAATACGCCATGCACTCCAACCAAGTCAAGGAGTCATAAATGGATTACAATATCAAGCTAAAGTGCAGCTGCATCTTCAAATCCTACCTATTGTTGATCTCATATTCATGCAAACAAGATCTCAAGACTTCTCAAGTGCAACAAAACCAATTGCAGAAATGGAATGACAAGGCGGAGGTTATGCAAGGATTGATGTCAGACTGCAAGTGGTCATAAACATCTGCTTAATTCTTCCATCAAGCCTTATTCACTTGCATCAGTACCTCAAGCCATCATTTTGATGGAAAAATGCTTCAAGGCTTGAAGGAGGAAGAGAAGAAGGATACATTTGCAATAACCCAATATATTTCCCACTGCATCCACTTCGAATGGATTCCACACTATTCTAGCAAAGAACTTATGGAACATGTTTTTAATGTTAACATTTCTAAAAACATGAGAATACATTGTACGTATGCTCACTAAGAGCTTGGCATTTTATAAATGCAGCTCCTATAAGCCAGCCCTTACCCACATACTACAAAATGCAATCCTACTTCATGCAACTAAGGTTTCAGGAGGTGGGAATAGGGGTTTATAGCATGTAGTGAAATAGTTTAAGTCTCATGAAGATGACCTAGAGAGGCATTAAAAGAATACCATGAAGAAGCAACAAAAAGCATTATTGCAAGTAATTACATCCTTTTTCATTTTTTGCGAAAGTTGTATGAAAGCTAATAGCCTTTATTGTCATAATATGTGCATCAACAATTGCAAATTTATAAGCAATTGAAAATTTTTGAAATAAAATTCACTCTCTCTTTTACTTGAATTCATGTTCCATCTATTACATCTTCCCAAGAAATAATATTTGTTACTGGAAATCCTGCTAAATTTCAATAATAATTTTGTATCTACTTATTATTGAGAGGTTAGTTTTATAAGCCCCCCATTTAATGCCTACCAATTCTTGTATTCACTAATTTGAAAAAGAACAAAATGTCATAAGACTCATAACATGTTTACCATAAAAAAGATATTGTAACACAAAAAGAGAAGTGCTAGTTTGTATCAACAAATTGGGGAAAATACAAAACTTCTAGAATTCCTGCCTGTCAAATGAATAAAACCTGCTGGAAAGTGAACATTGATACTGTCACTTATGCAAGTGCATATATGCATATATCAATGAAGTCATATCACATTTCAGTTATTTAACTAATAGTTTTCCAACATAAATATCATGCTATCTGCCTGTCCACTTAATGATGTTTACTCAATCTTCTTTAATAGACAAAGCTATAGTTTACCATAGAAAATTACTCATTGCTTTGTGGATTTAAAGCAGTTATTAGATTTCCCTTCCCCTTTTTGTTGGTGCACCTGAGGGGTTGCGGGGGCTGTGTGTCAAGTGAAGTAGCTTTTTCAAGCATTCCTTGCAAATGTTTCCTTCGCACATCAAAGCAACTCATCAAATAGGGGAGGTAAACATTATACAGTAACTTTCGCATCTCAATAATTCCTCCAAGTCATCAGTCTAACAAACTAATCATGTGGGAGCATTAGACCTAATGGACAGTTAAACATCCGTACCCATCAAACACAACAGTCTGAACCTTACTGTAAACAAAGCAACAATTCTAACGTATCTCCCTCTTGCCTAACAGTCCATAATTAATCAGATGGTGCCAATACTAGTTCAAAATCAATGAGAAACAGATAATCACAAATTACCATCATGACAATCTCCATATTGCTCACTATTTCAAGATTCTATATTCTTTTTATGTATTATAAGCAAATTCACGAGCAATTCAAGATAAAGAATTGATTTTTGCTGATTCTTAAACCACTACAATATCGCCTACTGGAGATCAAACCATCATATATAACAACAAAGAGAGCGTGAATGGCTAACCGTAGCTCGCTAAGGTTTGGTCGTCCTTCAAGATCCGGCCTTTATAAATCAGCCGCTGCTGCTCCGCCGGCACGTCGCACTTCTCGGCAAGAACGGCCTTGAATGATCCCACGGTGGAGTCGAGGACAACGTGGATGGAGAACTTGGACCCGTTGGAGCAGCGGATGTGGACGGTCGCCCCACCCTCGCCACCCGCAGCGGCGGCCAAAGCGGAGCCCCCCGCGTCGAGGGAATCGCCGTCGGCACTCATGGAAGGGGGGATCGGGAGCCCTAACCCTAGACGGAGAAGGATCAGGTCCCGATCCACGATTAGGAATCGAGGAGAGAAGGGATTGGGACGCAGAAAGGGAGGGGAGGATTCTTGCTCGCCTTTCTTCTTCTTCTTTTTTTTTTTTTTGGCCCCCTTGGGGTTCTTCGCTAATTGCTTGGGAGAGGGAAAGGGAGCGATGGTAGCAAGGAGGGGAGGAGGAGGAGACGAGGAAAATAAAGGGGAGAGATCGGAATGTTCAGGAGGATGCCCTCGCCCACCCAAATTCTCCCGGAGACGGGAGAAGGAACCCTGAGGGAGGGGCAAGAGTTTTGGTGGAATTAGGTTTAAGAGGGCACGTGATAGACACGTGAGAAATGAATTCACGTGCGTCGCACGCAGCCATGGATGGGATGGTGGCAGTTGATGGGGATGGATGGATGTTTTATTGGTGGTTGGTAATGACAGTTCACCGTGGTGCATTAATGAGGGCGAGGGTGGGGTGTTCTGATCGGGAAAATATTAAGAATGGAGGGTAAAAATTTATCTAAAAATTTATATTCTTTAAGCTATATATTTTTAAATAATATTTTGATAAAAATAATTTATTCATATTTTTTATATATTAAAATAATTTAAAATTATATTATTCATATCCTTTTACATTATTATTATTTATTATAATATATTTATATTTCTCATAATATTTTTATTACATAAATATTATTATATATAATTATATTATATCATACATAATATGATAATATTATTATATAATATTATAATATAACATGTCATATTAATGACGTAATATAAGATGATATTGTAATAATAATGTAATACATTATATTAGACTATAATATATTATTATAATAATATATT
>KE504672.1:380917-397495 GCA_000441515.1 Elaeis oleifera | reverse complement strand
TATATTATTATAATCTATTATCTAATATTATTATATTATTATTATAAGGTTAGAATTATTTAAAATAAATAAAATATTATTTTTTAATTGATGAAAAATAATTTATCCATCTTGCAGATGAGTAGGATTTCTTCGTATTTCATATATACATATTATTTTTAAAAAATAATTTATTTATCTAAAAAATTATCAAAATATATATAAATTAATTAATAAAAAATTAATAATTTTTTATAATATTATTATTAAAAAATTACAGAGTTGCATCGTAGATGGCCATCATATCATTTATTTGAAATGGATGGTTTTGCTCAATTTTAAAATACAGTAAGGTATCATTAATGATGTATACGATAGACCATGGTGATGAAAAAAAACCATTCACCTGTGAGATAGATGATTTGACAAGCATCCACAAGATACCGTACTGAAGATTCCGTTTCAAATAATGATAATGTATATGATTTACAATCAGAGCATTATCTTAGTGGTCACATCCCCTCAATAAGGCCAAGGGTTCGAGTGTTGAATCATATTACTGCATGAGTCAACTTTTATAACCCAGCCTCTTGATAACAGATTACTATAAAACTGAGAAGAAACTTTTAAGATGGTGTTTTATGTGCTTTACTATCGTGATCCATATTAGATCCAAGGTTTAAGCCATTACCACAAAACTCAGAAGTAACTTTTAAATTGTACTCTTTGTATTTTATTCTCGTGATTCAAATTAGACCAAAGGTGCAAACTATACATAATATATTAAAATTTGATAAACAAACATACCTAAGCCAGTCTCCAGATGTGAAACATATGGCATGTTAAGATAAGTCAATTAACTCCCGACTCCGACTCTATATCGGCTACATGAACACATTATGCTAACTTACAATCAGTTGACCGACTTACAGTCAGTCATTATCAATCAACAACTGACAACTTAGTTAATCGAAAACCGTCGGCATATCAGAGTTACCAACCGATGCTCATTCAGATCTACTACCGACTTATTACTATTATCGATATATAGTTAGCATATCTTCACAACATACCTAACCGTTATAAACGGTTATCGACTACGTGTCACAGTCATTAGTGGACATAAACAATCTATTAACTCCACGATTATAGTCCGATAATTTAGTGCCATAAAAATGGGACCACGTGCTCGACGGTTACATCAGAATCATCTATAAAAGAGAGGTAAATGAGCAACACGGGTAAGGCAATTCTGGGCGAAGACTCTGCCATTTCAAATTCTCTTTATCTGTTGTTCACCAACCCCCTCTCTGATTTAAGCATCGGAGGATCCCCATCGGATATAATTTCGGTCTGCAAGGATTTTATTTTGCAGATGCTATTCATCGATGATGAGCGCAAGAAGGGATTGGCCACAACAGATTGGCATGCCAGGTCGGGAGAGACTACAGTCAACCATGCCAAGAACCAGAGCTCAACATTCGACTGAATCGTCGAAGCAGTCTTCCCATCGGGAAGATGTTCCTCTTCCACCTCCAATGGTAAAGTCCAGTTCTTCGCATCCTGCGGTCACCATAGACGCATAGATTGCTGCACTTATGCAGTAAATTGAAGTTTTGATGAAGACGATTCAAAGCCTTCAGCAGCAGCAGCCGCCAGTGGAGCAACCGATGACTCAGTCAGTGCCATCCAAGCACGGTCGCCATCCTCCACGATGCTCACCCTCCTCATTTTCGGAGCGACCGTCTCGACACTCCCACCGAGCGGGCAACTGCATTCTTGTCACTCTCATCGTGCCACCCATCATTCACAGCGTTCTTCCTCCCTTCCCATCTACACAGTTTTAGGAAGAAAAACGATCGTGGACACCTTCTACTTCTCCCTCCTCGAGTTTTCAGGAAATTTCACCCTTGGAGTTTTCAGCAACGACGGCTTGACAACTATGAATGTAAATTCAAAGAGATTGATCATCAGCTCATCCGACTTCAGATGAAAGATTGAAAATCCTCCAACGACTATGACTTCCACACTGCCCAGCCTCTTCTCAGCGCATCCTGGATGAGCTGATTCCATCTCGCTTCAAGATACTGCAGATGGAGCCATACGACGGCTCCACCGACTCGATCGACCATCTGGAGAGCTATAAGGCTTTCATGATGATCTAAGAGGCAATTGACGTTCTCTTACATATTGGCTTTTCGGCAACTCTTCAAAAGGCTGCTCGAGTCTGGTATTGCGGGCTTCAATCAAGAAGCATTAACTCCTTCGAACAGCTCGAGCATTCTTTCGTAGCCCACTTCAGCACTAATCGAAGACCGCCACGAACATCCGACAGTCTCTTCTCAATCAAACAATGTGAGATAGAGACATTGAGAGACTTTGTGACTCGCTTCAATGCGGCCACACTTGAGGTCAGAGACCTCAATAAAGACATGGCTATATCAGCTATGAAGAGAGGTCTGAGGGGATCCAGATTTACTTACTCTCTAGACAAAACTCTCTCCCGGATCTATGCTGAACTTCTAGAGCGTACGTATAAGTACATTCACGCGGATGAAGCTGCTTCTGACCGACGTCAGACAGAAGAAAAATGTCAGAAGAAGAAATAGAAGAAGAGTGGAGCTCTAGCCGAATCAAGTCGGTCAATTACCAATAAAAGAGCTTCATCTCAACGGAGTCTCAAGCCAAGCAATTATGGCAGGTATGACTCCTACAATTCTCTCTCTGCTCCTCGTACGTAGATCCTGATGGAGATCGAAAGAGAGAAGTATCTATGATACCCCCATCGATTAAAGTGCCATTGAGAAGCCATGACAGGAAGAAGTACTGTCGGTTTCATCGTGATCATGGTCACGATACCGAACAGTGCATCCAACTCAAGGACGAGATAGAGATCTTAGTTTGACGAGGCTACCTCAGAAAGTTTCGATGAGATCGCCCGACTCAATCTCCCATCGACCAACAACCTCAGCCATGAATTGAGAAAACACTCAACAACCGACCAACGACGGGAGTAATCAATATGATCTTTGGGTGACCGAAGAACTGAGAGGCAACTTTCAAAGAAGAGTCGGTAAAGAAATGACGACTCGACAATGTAATAATTTTTTTCGAAAATATTCAAAAATTCAAACTCCTCGTAATGATGCTGTCGTTATCTCAGTAACGATAGCTAATTATGATGTAAAAAAAATTTAGTGGATAATGAAAGCTCGATGGATATTTATTTACTTGATTTTCTCTCGAATGCGACTATCGACTGATCGACTTAGAAGAATCTCGACGCCATTGATCGGATTCACAGGAGATACAGTTACTGCAAAGGAAGAAATCACTCTTCCTTAACCGCAGGAACTGAACTACAACAGAGTACTGTTCTTTTGACATTCACGATTGTCCGAGTTTCCTCGACTTATAATGCCATACTCAGATGATCTGATTTTAATGCTCTAAGGATAGTGATCTCGATATATCATCTGTTGGTCCGATTTTCAATAAAAATGAAGTCGGAGAGATGCATGGAGATCAACAATTCGTCCGACATTGCTTTTAGTTTCACATAAAATAATCAATCTGAAGACTCTTTATTCGTTGATAAATTGGATCAAAGAGAGAATGAAGAAAGGGATGAACCAGCTGAACAACTGATCTCCATCCCATTAAAGAAGAAGATCCTAAGAAAACGGTCTAAATTGGATCGCAGTTGTCTAATCCAGAGCGACAACAACAAATAAACCTACTCAGAGCAAATGCTGATATTTTTGCTTAGTCGGTTACTGATATGCCAGGCATTCTTTCGGAAGTAATAACTCATCGGCTAAATATCGATCCAAAGATTAAGCCGGTAAGATAAAAGAAAAGTCTTTTGCTCATGAAAGACAGAAGGTCATCGACGAAGAAGTCGACAAGCTTCTCACAGCTGGCTTCATCAAAGAAGCTACTTATCCCGACTGGCTCGCCAATATAGTGATGGTGAGAAAAGTCAATGAGAAATGGAGAATCTACATCGACTACACAAATCTAAATGAAGCCTGTCCAAAAGATAATTTTCTTTGTCAAAGATTGATCAGCTAGTTGATGCGACTTCAGGATACATACTCTTAAGCTTCATGGATGCTTTTGTAAGCTATAATCAGATTCGGATGGCATCCGAAAGTGAGGAGCACACAGTCTTCGTAACCGACAAAGGCATCTATTATTATAAAGTACTATATTTCGGTTTAAAAAATATCAGAGCTACTTACCAATAGCTAGTTAACAAAATCTTCAAAATACAGATCGGACGAAATATGAAAGTTTATGCGGATGACATGCTGGTGAAAAATCCTCAAACTACGGATCATGTTCGGGATCTGAAAGAAGCCTTTGGTATACTTCGATGACATCAGATGAAGCTGAATCCGACTAAATATGCACTTAGAGTAACTTTTGAAAGTTTTTGGGATTTCTCGTGTCACAATGAGAAATTGAAGCCAATTTCGAAAAATAAAGCTATCATCAACATGAAGCATCCTAGTTCTAAGAAAGAGATACGACAACTCAATAGAATGATCGCCGCACTCAGTCGATTTATCTCAAGATCGACAGAAAGATGCTTACCTTTTTCAAAATCTTAAGGTAAGCAAAAGACTTCTTATGGTCAGACGAGTGCTGACAGTCTTTCGAGAACCTGAAAAGATACTTTGCATCTCCACCATTGCTTACAAAGCCAAAGGTCGGAGAAACTTTATATCTCTACTTGGAGACATCGACGGAGGCAGTTAGTTCGGTGCTTGTCTAAGAGAATAAAAATCCAATTCAACGACCAATCTACTACACTAGCAAGGTGCTTCAAAATGCTGAAGTGAGATATTCAAGAGTAGAGAAAATGATCTACGCTCTAATAATATCATCACAACGATTTTACCCATACTTTCATGCATACCTTATTGTCGCCTTGACAGATCAATCGTTGAAGACAATCTTACATCGACCTGATACGTCGGATTGAATGGTAAAGTGGGCAATAAAATTTGACGAATTTGATATACAATATCGTCCACGTCCATCAATGAAGGCACAAATTTTGGCTGACTTCATCGTCGAGTGTACAATACCTGATAATAATCCTGAGAATGAAGCTAATAATAAAATAAATAGGCCACGACTCTCAAACCTGACTTAACGTCGGTATGGGTGCTGCATATTGATGGAGCATCTAATACACAGGGCAGCGGAGTCGGTCTCAACCTCACCAATTTCGAAAGAATTATTATTGAATATGCCCTTCGATTCAACTTTAAAGCTTCGAATAATCAAGTCGAATATGAAGTACTCTTAGCCGGCCTAAAAATTATCAAGGAGCTTGAAATCGATAGTCTGAAAATTTTCATCGATTCACAATTGATTGCTGGACAAGTCAAGGGTGAATTTGAAGCCCGAAATCCCATTATGATGAAGTATCTTCAGAAGGTGAAAGATCTTATATCAATCCTAAAATACTTTGAGATCTCTCACATCCCAAAGACAGAAAATGCACGAGCCAACATACTTTCACGACTCGCAACCACTTCTTTCAACTCGCTGGGTCGGACATTCGTCGAATGTCTTGAACAGCCAAGTATTGATAAAGTCGAAGAAATATTATAAATCACTGATAAATCAAACTGGATGGATCCGATTGTCCAGTACTTGACTGATGGAACTCTCTCAATAGATCCCTCAGAAGCCAAACGACTCAGATGGACGGCTTCGTAATAAATTTTGATGAATGATCAATTATATAAGAGGTCGTTCTCTCTTTTCTTACTGAAGTGTTTGGGACCAACAGATGCCGACTATGCACTTAGAGAAATTCATGAAGAAATTTGTAAAAATCACTTGGGGGGCAAATCTCTAGCTTATAAAGTCTTACAACAAGGATATTATTGATCCACCATGAAGAAAGATGTAACTGAACTTGTCCGAAGGTGTGAACCATGTCAGAAATTTATAAATATACAGCACCAACTGGTCAGTTAGTTGACATCAATTGTTGCATCATGACCCTTCGTACAATGGAGAATCAACATACTTGGTCTTTTTCCTCTGGCATCTGGACAGAGAAAGTTAATAGTGGTCATCATCAATTACTTCACCAAATGGGTGGAAGCTGAACCTCTGACACAAATCATTGAGGGTAAGATGGAAGACTTCATTTAGAAATTAATCATATGCAGATTCGGTCTACCACACACCATTATCACTGACAATGGTCGGTAATTCGACAATCAGAACTTCAAAGAGTTTTGAGCAAAATTTCACATTACGCACAAACTCACATCAGTCGGTCATCCATAATCCAACGGAGAAGTAGAAGTAACAAACCGAACAATTCTACATAGACTCAAGACCAGACTGAATGAAGCTAAAGGCCTCTAGGTGGAGGAATTATATCCGATCTTGTGAGCTTATCGAACAACTCCATATGTACCAACGGAAGAATCGTCATTCAATTTGGCTTATGGAACAGAAACGATGATCCCACTTGAGATCAGATTACCATCAGTGAGGGTGGGACAATATAGTGAGCCAAGCAATTCAGAATATCGGAGAGTCGATCTAGATCTATTTCTAAAAGTCTGACAACAAGCTCAAGTTTGAATGGCAGCATATTGGCAAATAGTAGCTTGATATTATAATGCAAAAGTTGAGCCGAAGGTCTTCCGTCCAAAAGATCTAGTCCTAAGAAAAGCAGAAGTCTCAAAACCACTGGACTAAGAAAATTATCTTCGAATTGAGAAGGATCTTACAGAATAACCGAGATACTTAGACTAGACGTATATCAGCTGGAAACTCTTGAAGGAACAGCTATTCCACGAATATGGAATGCTGACAACTTAAAGATGTACTATCAATAAAATTGTTTATATGTATAGCATTCAGAATAAAATATTAAATTTCAGAATTACAAAAGTTTCGACCAACTACAAAGTGATTTTAGACCGATCAATTCTTATCAACTATATTTTAGCTTTCACTGTAAAAGCCAAAATACCGAATGTATCTCGGTACCGATTATATTTCGACTTTCTACTATTAAAGCCAACTCTAGTCGACCGATTATTTATGCTGATTTAGTTTTAACTAAGCAGAACATTATGTCAATATGATTTAGGTCGGATTGGAATTATACCGACTTGATTATGATCGGTCGAAAGATATTCGATTTGCCATCGATTATCAAATAACTAGGCATACTGATTTGACCATAGTCGGTCAAAGGATATTCAGCTTATCATCATTTATCCAAATACCTAAAAGGTAAAGTATATTTATTAATATTTGACTAACGGATGAATTCTACAAGTACTACTGAACGTTCAGCTTACCGATCGATATTCGGTAGTCAAATAATAATTCTATGACATTGAAGATACACAAAGAAAGAGAATCTATACTTAAAAAAAAAATTTCATTCATTGAAAAGAAGATTATAAAATTGGATCGAAGTTTAATTACAAAAGTTTCTGATTACAAAAAAAATGAAAATATTATACCGATCATCGGTTGTTGTCTCTTTCTCCTTGCTCCGGCACAGCATCGGCGATTGGAATATCTTTTTCAGCAGTCGGTGCAACGTCTTCAGCAATCGGTGTAGCATCTTTAATCGATGCAGTTTCTTCTCCGACAGCTCCATCTTCTGGGACAGGAGGGATGATGCTGCTCAAGTCTAAATTTGGGTACAGCTTTCTGACCGCATCTCGATCGTCTTCGTATCCGATGCAATAAGAAGTGAACCCACCTTCGAGAATTTTTTTTTAAACTCTTCAGAGTTTTTGAAGTTCTTGATGGCTTGGTTCAAAGCTTTCCTTGCCGACTCTGCTTACGCTCTCGCCATCTCTGCATCAGCTCTTGCAGAAGCCGACTCATCATCGGTCAGTGCCAACTTTTTCAGGGTAGCCCGATGTCTTCCACATTCGGCTTCGAGTTCGTCAATGTAGCCATCCTTTTCTCGTCGAAGCCGACGAATAGAATACTTTTTGCTCTTGATCCGCAGCTCAAAAGATGAAATATTTTGACGAACCGATTCAAGTTCGGCTCCAGAAGATTGTAGAACGGCGGTCAAATGAGAGACTTCTTCCTGAAGCTTTGCCTCCTGCTCAATTACTGCCTGGAGTTGCTCAAGAGTAGCCGTCTTCTTAGCATTGGCGGCCGCTACTTTGTCCATCCATGACCGACGAAAGTCGGCAATCTTTCGATAGTCGATCTCTAGGTCATGCATGTCATGAGCCCACTGAAAGTAGAAGACGAACCAAGTCAGGTCAGATAAAAAAAATATGGAAGAACTTACTCTGAGTATCGTCGGGTAAAAAGAAGAAACATCTTGGCTACAGTCCAATTCTTCCTGTTCTCCCGATCAGTCAGGAGAAGAGCAGCTTGAATGAGCCGTCTGACCAATATCGGAATGGCCAAAGCTGACTCACCCTCAGAAACTCTGATGTCAAAAAGAACCGAGTGACCTGCCGATGATCTATCATCTGTCGAAGTCGCCGGTGCCTTCTCCCGATCTCTTGTCAGCAACCCCGCACTTAAGAATGCGGAGAAGTCAGAGCTCGACTGTGCCCAAGAGGGTTCCGTTGGAGGAACAACTGACGCAGCCGTAAATTGTTCAAGCTCAACCGTGACTTTCACCGCGATCTGAACTTTTGCTGGTGGAGCTACTGACGGTACTGTCGTAGTTCTATCTTCTCTTGCCGCCCCACCTTCAACGGATGGCACCTTAGGGAGCATTGTCGGGGCCGACAACATCAAAATCGGCTCAGAAATTGATGTCGATGGTATATCAAATTTCCTCATCGGCATAGATGAAGCAGCTGCCCGACCCTTCTTCGACGGTCGAAAGGGTCCAGCTTTGGATGCTGTCTTCTTCTTGACAGTATGTTGACGAATATCTGCAGCCGATACTCGTGTCCTCGGCTGCATAGCTGCAATCAAAATAAAAAATCACTACAATTTAAAATAAATAAAATAAAATAAAAGTAATCAACTATACTATATCTAAGGAAGTGACCAAAAGTCCGACATCGTAGAGAGCTTATTCGATCATCAACTCTCTCTGCGGTGGTACTATCATGTCCTTCAGCCGGTGAAAATCCTCTCGATCATCCACCTCCACCCGACTATTCTCGTTGGGGCCGGTCCTCGGATCACCCCAGCGCGAAGGAAAGCCCTAGGGAGAAAAAGAAGAAACAAAAAGAATTGGTTCTTCCATCCATGAATAGACGATGGAAGATCGGTGATGAAAGAAAGATCTTTTCTCGGGTTGAAAAACCACCAATCTTTGGTCTTAGGATGAGGGCGAAGAACGAAGAAAGTTCGAAAAAGAGAAAGATGAGGCTCAGTCGGTATGAGCCGACACAGCAAAGCAAAACAAATTATCAGCCGAATAGAGTTTGGTACCAGCTGAGTAGGGCAAAGGCCATAGTAATTGAGAAGATTCCGAACAAATTTCGGAATCAAAAACTGAAGACCGGTCCGAAGATCTTCGACATAGAAGGTAATTTGGTCCGAAGAAGGAGAGTTCATCCGACCATCAGAATCAGGAGTGAAGAGCTGATACTGCTCCGGGATACGATATTGCTTCCGGATAGGGAAGAAGCTTTCACTTTCAGACCCGATGGAGATTCATCAGTCGAATATTTCGACCGACTATCCCAAGAAGAAGAAGCCCCAGCCATAAAGAAGAAAACTAGAGAATTCTAAATCGAAAACCCGAAGGAGAGAGATCCAAGGAGAAGGACGAGAAAACTTGATTTGACAACCAAAAAAGAGGTGGAGAAGAGACTCTGGAGCTCTCTGGTACTGAGGCGATCTTCCGACAGAGCTTCTGTAGCAGAGGATAGTGACAAAATGCAAAGTAAAATTTGACTGAAAGCGACCCTATATATATAGGATCCATTAATGGTCTAGATAAAATCGATCAAATCAGAATCTCATCAGACGATGATACATGGCAACATCTGGACCGACTATTGGTTGGACGGTTCGACACACCTGCTCCTAATCATGCTACCTCATCATTATCCGCATGAACAGCTCTGACCCAATGATGTTTGGACACATGGTCAAAATCTACTAGTCAGAATCGTATCGTCCAGTGCCGAATTATTTTTCGAAACGACGTCCGGTGCCAAATTATCCTGTCGAAATGACAGTCCAATAATGATTTCACAGCTATCAAAACAGAAAAACAGCCGAAGATCTCTCGTACTCCAAAAATCATAAAGACTAGCAACCGAGTCGGGGCTCGAGGCAACACGTGACGACCCCCTTCGTCCAACGTGACAGACCACGTGATAATATACATGTCGGACCACCTTGGACTTAGAAAAGGGAGGCAACTGTTAGGATAAGTCAACCAACCCCCGACTCCGACTCTACATTGACCGCATGAATACATTACGCCGACTTACAATTAGTTGACCGACCCACAATCGGCCATTATCAACCAACAACTGACAACTTGGTTAACCAAAATCATCGACATATCAGAGTTCCCAACCGATGCTCATTTGGGTCTACTACCGACTTATCACTAGTACTGATATATAGTCGGCCTATCTTCACAACACACCTAACCGTTACAAACGGTTATCGAATACGTGTCACGGTCATTAGTGGGCATAAACAACCCATTAACTCCACGATTATGGTCCGATAATTTAGTGTCATAAAAAGCAGGACCACGTGCTCGACGGTTACATCAGAATCATCTATAAAAGGGAGATAAATGAGCAACACGGATAAGGTAATTCTGGACGAAGACTCTGCCATTTTAAATTCTCTTTATCTGCTGTTCACCAACCCCTCTCTGACTTAAGCATCGGAGGATCCCCACCGAACATAATTTCGATCTGTGAGGACTTCATTCTGTAGGTGCTCTTCACTAATGATGGACGTAACAGAAGATTGGCCGCAACATGGCACAAACTCAATGAGAGATTATCGTACACTGTTAAATAAACTTTTTTGATTGAATCACTCTGTTAAATATACTTGAACCAGTTTCTAGCTGTGAAACCTACAGCACAAACTCAATCCAAACAACATCAGATGGGGACCTTGTTCTTATGCCAAAAGAAATTAGTAATAAAACAAACTGGTTTACAGCATTATTGAGAGTTGAGATAAATGCTGGATAAGTCGCAGGAGATACTTGAAAACCACAGGAACCACAATATAACAGTTGCACATTGAGTTGAGAATAGTTATTACTAAATTGTTAAGCAATCAATGACTATAACTGACAACTATTGGTTTCCGTCCTTCCTCTTTATCAGGAAACTGAATTAAATCTCCTTCACACACCTGTTTTTCTCAACTTTTGTATCAGAAAATGTTTCCTAAATACTATTCAACCGAGATAGACACTATAAGAGGTATGGCTCCTCCTCCTAACAGTCAAGAAAACAGTTCATGTTTGCACCCAATCTACCATTACTATCGCCTGATTTTCCATGCAGATATTGTCAATATTTCATATCTGGTGAGGTCCTGATGAATGCATTCCACCATTAGTCTATATCAATGACATGCCATTTTATTCTTACAGTTTTGGATTACCACCTTAATATCCAACATCAGCAGTTTCAAGCTGATAATCAGTATTATTAAGTACAATATGAGTCAAAATTAATTGCCAGAAGAGGGATATGAAGCAGATCCTATGTAACAACAAGATAATGCAACTTCTGAGGCTGTGCATGGCTGATTGAAGATGATGTGCTCTAAGATGTCATATCATGATCTGTTGCTTGATAATAAACTTTCTACTCTCTATTATATGTCATTGAATCACAATCAATATGCCAGTTAAACAAGATGCATTAATAAAAAAATTGCTGGTCTCACAAATACTGAGTGGCTCAATGTCTGAATGCCAATAGAAGTAAGCTTCAGATCTAAGATACGAAATCGTGAACCCATAATAGAAAAACTCATCAGATTGGAGCTATAAGATTTAGTCTCAATGAGATTCATTTTGACAAAACTGGACCTGGCCTGTAATTAGCTTGAGAACATTGTCGTTTGTTTTACTGGTTAACATAAAGCTGATATTACTTCTGAATCAACCAGATATAATCAAAAAAGGTATCAAAAAATATAAATTAAGAAGGAACAATAGTGGTCAAGTTACTTTAAGAATCGGTCATCTTCGAAGTCATTTTATCCTAAATCTTTGAAAGGTATTCTGTTTATATCAGACATCCATAAAAGTCATTTATAGTTATTATCACAACTCAGCTTGTTGTTTAACATCCACTAACTACATCCTGAGAAAACTGGTAACAGATTAAGAACATCTATAAATGAAGAGCACTGAAGGAGGTATCACTTTAAAAAAATGGCATTCACTAAATTGGAAGTAAGCTTTTTTCTCAATGTTGATTTATAATCCGAAAGCATCAAAACATGCAAGGAATATATCCAATTTGTTGCTTTTACATGTGAAGCAAAACAAAGGTGACCGGACAATGAGACTTCCCAAGCTTCATTGTACTTGTTCACACTTGCTGATTAAGGCCTTTGCTTTCCTCTGAGCTCTGTCAGTTCCACTTTTTAAGATCTCGGCTAAGTGCTCCTGAACACCTAACTGGATTGCAGCTGATAAAAGTGATGAATTATGCGATCCCAGTTCGAGAAGAACAGCGATTGCGCATTCCTTGTTTTGGGGTCCTTCCTTGATAAATTCTACCAGGGTTTGAATGAACGATTGCTGGCCTATTGCATTGCACCCATCAGGATGTAACGTCAGAAGAAAAAGTATCGAGAGAGCTTCATCAGCCATACCCAGGTTCTTATCACCCAGTACTTGAAGTAGAGGTGCTATAATGCCTGCTTCTATAGCTCTAGCTTTGTTCTTACTGTTTAGAACCAAATTGAAGAGTGCAGTAGCAGCATCCTTTTGCCTCTAATTGTCCCATTTTGCAATAAATCTATCAATGGGGTATACCATTTAAATTCCCAATCATCACCTTGATCTCATCAAGCATAGACAGGCTGAATAATGCTGCTGCTGAATTCTCTTTAGCCGCCACACTGCCCGTCTTCAAAATCTCAATAATAGCAGGAACAGCTCCTTTAGCTATAAGCTTCTTGTTCCCTTCATCTATTGATAAATTCAACAAAGCAGTCACAGTGTTCTCTTGAATTTTAGAATCAGGATATGTTAGAAGACTGACTAGGGCAGGGATCCCTCCATTCTGAGCAATTGCAATTCTGTGATCAGGGTTCTCTTTAGAAAGCATACGGATCTTCTTAACTGCCCTTCGCTGCTTATCAAGATGGATAGAAGAAAGATCCTCAACTAGTGATGAGATTTCTTCTTCATGACCTTCAGGGTCAGAATCAAGATCTGCCTCTTTTTTTAGTAATTCAACTTTGTTCTTCTCACACCACTGGAGAATTAAGTTTCGGAGGGCATAGTTAGGTGCCAGTGAAAGATGCACCAAAGTTTGCCTCGTCTTTGGGCAGGTTCGATGTCCGGCATCCAACCATTTCTGTATACTTCGTCTTTCAAATGTCTGAAACAAGAAGAAAAGGAAGAATTTGTCAGCAAATATTGTCAATTTATACAATGAAAGAGCAATAACATCTGAACTATTCAAAGCACCTGCCCCGTTGCAACAATGACAGGATCTGTCATGATCTCTAAAGATATGGGACAGAGGAAGTCATTAGGAATCATCAAAGATGGACACTTTTCCAGATATTTAGGCAAGGCAACTTCACTTAGCCCATTACTGTCTTCAATGCCAGCAATTTGTTTAAATCTGTTCAATAGTTCTATGATCTGCTGGGTACTTTCAGCATTTTGGCCGCATCTATCTTTAATTATCTTTTTTATAGCCATTGTTTCTGCTCTTAAGTCTGGGAGGGTCTGCAGCTGTAATGTACGAGCGAGCCTTTCTAGTATTGCTCTATCTACATCCAGATCCTCCTTTCCAGGGAGTACAACCATCAGATCCATAGCCAACTCCATGTCTTGTGTATCTGTCCTTCTCTTAGCCCTTTGAAGTTGCACATTCATCAGCTCAACCTGAAAGCATGAATCTCAGAAGTGTAAGTTATAATGTGCAGGATCACATTATATATAAGGTGCATATTTCTAAGGTTGCAATGAAATTTTCCAAACAAACATCAACTTCAGAACAAACCATACTCAAAACATAAAGGTGAAGATACATGATCTAATCTCCATGGCAAGTAACTTCACACTGATGACTCAAACTTATTTACTCTGACCACAATTAATAAAATAAAACTGAAAATAAATGATGAGATTCTTTCATGGAAAAAGAAGAAAGGAGATATATGATCTATAAAGGGTAAACATAGATAATGCACGAGTGAGCCAGATATATGAACATGTCTAAAGACTTCTTGTGAACCATGTGTTGAACTTGAAAACTGATTACACTTAAAATTGGGTCTTCTTTTTTATTTTGAATTTTAAATCATCTACAACCTTTGAACATTGAATTATGTCAGTAGGTATTAAAAATTGGGATGAGCTAAAATATAGGCAATTACTTCCTTGTGCTCATGTTCACATATTACGTTCAAAGGCAACTTACATCAAGCAAAAGCCTTTTGCTATAAAATTATGATAAAGCATTTAAATTTGGTGCAGCAAGTCTAGAAATATAATAAAATGTTTGAGTTTGATTTATAGGTAACCTTCTGGTTCAAACTTATCCACCATGGCAAGCAGGCAGCAAACTAGACACAAAATATTCCATTTTACCATTATCATTACCACATAACATACAAATGCAACAAATGCCAATTTATGCAACGAAGTGGACCAGCAGTACATCGTCTATTCAATACTAAACTACAATAAGGGTGATGAAAATTATGGTATCACTTATTGATTAGCTTTATACACTCCTAAATTAGAAACAAGCTATTTTCTCAAATATAAGAAGAAGCAATGATAGAGGCAAAAGTAAATCAATAATACCATATCTTTCCAATAAATCCCAATAAGAGCCGACGTATGTTGTCCTCAGACTTCACTAAACCATACCTTGCTCCAACAATGAACATCTTGAAATTGATTATGACAATCATAAGCCACATGTTATATTAACCTAAGAGTGGACACAGAACTATATTTTTTTCTAATTATTTTCATAGAAAAGTGGGAAAACCCACCCAAGATATGTAGCATAGATCCTAATACTTTGGAATGCACCACCAAAGACTCAACCAGGAACCCTGTGAAAGGGGAGAAGGGGTATGACCACTAAGTGTATTTCTCTCATTATACGCAGAAGCATAATCAAATATTTAAACTCATATTTTTAGCCAACCAACAACCATATCTACTAGCCAAATCCTCAATTTACCAGTAATATCTCTCTTCAGACAATCCGAGACCCTTCAATCCTTCTTGCAGTATGTAAAATCACAACAAACCCATGCAGCTCGGAAACATATCACTTCTTACCAAAATCCATCATCAATGCAAAATAATCTTTTAAGTAAATCTACAAAGCTCATTTGTATGAATTTAGTTCATGTTACCAACAAAACTTAATTAGTACCATCAAAGATTAATAAATCCAGAAAAAAATAAAGATTAAAGAACCATGGAAAATATCATGAAACAGAGAATTTTCTAACATTCTTAACAATTTAAAGGACCGAGAGACCCACTTGCTCTCTCACTTCATCCGTAATGCCGAGCTCATGGTACGGCATCCCAGCCAATGCACGATTCAACTTTTCATAAACCGCATGGAATCTGCCCCCCACCGTCTCGCTTTCCAGTGCCTGATCCAAAAAGGATTCAATTTCTTTCATCCTTTTTAGTAAAAAAAAAAAGGCAATTTTCCCTTCCAGTCATCCAAAACAAGCACTCACCAAATAGATCTTACTCCCATCATGACAGCACCTCAGAAGCTTCTTTGCATCAGAGAACGCCTCGGCGAGGTCGCATAGCTGTGCATAAGCTGCGTCGGAGATGGGGGTCTCGAGCTCATTGATCTCCTCGAGCAGAGGCGCCACCACCTGGAGCCGGCGGACGAGGCTGAAGCACTCTTCCTTTGCGTCCGCCGGAATTCACCGAACGACCGGACCGTATCTATCACCTCCAGCATCTCCCGAGTCAAGTCCTCCGCGTCGTGCTCCATTTCCATCATCCTCTTCCCTTCGTCTCCTCCGCCGCCTCCTCCATCTCCACATCCGGCGACAGCTCCCTCCTCCGGAATTGTGGTCACCGTCTCCTCCTCTTCCTCCCCGATCTCCCCGATCGGCGATTTCAGGCTTTGGCGAGAAATTTGGTTGACTCGCAAGAGGGACCCGGGGACGGAGACGGGATCGGTCGTCATGGTGGGGAACGGAGCGCGAGAGGAGAGAGGGCGAGAGAGAGAGAGAGATTAAGACGATGGCGAATGTGGAAGAGGAGGCGGAGGGAAGGGGTTTAGGAGAATGTGGGTGGAAGAGGACTCCGCGGGGACGACAGATGGAGAATGTTTTTCGCGCGGGTTTGGTGGCTTTTAAACGGAAGTCATCACGAAGACAAAGTGATAAACACCCCCTCTCTCTCTCTCTCTCTCTCTCGTTAGTTAC
>KE504672.1:358995-378239 GCA_000441515.1 Elaeis oleifera | reverse complement strand
CCTAACCCTACCCTCCCTACCTACTACTTACTCCTCCTCTCTCTCTCTCTCTCTCTCTCTCTCTCTCTCTCTCTTTCAGTATGTTCCCACACATCTTGACAGCCATGGGCAAGGTCAATCCTCACTTCGACTTCGCTCTCATTCTTCTGCTAACAACCCTGACCCCAAGAGGTGATCCTTCTTTAACTTGCAATCAAACCTCTCTAATTTCCTTCTTATTCACCAACTCAACTTATAACCTTTTAATTACAACCCACATGCAATGCAGGAGAGATGTTGTTGCCTTGGAGCCGCATCCTACCATCCAATATCTACCGACCGGCATCAACTACAACCCCAAGAACTACTGCATGGAGACACACTTCTGCTTTCGTATGAAATGCAACATTCCTGATCTGCCCAAAGGCAAATGCTCCATGGTGCCAGACACCTGCAACTTCAACTCATGTGGCACTTCCTTCTAAATGTGTTGGGATAGATTAAATTTGGTCATTGACTGCATTCTGAGGAATATATGCGCATGGATGGCTTAGATTCTTGTCAAAGGTAGTAGATAAACTTGTCTAGGGAGATCATATTCCATGTGTGATCTAGAGATAGAATAGAAAGGGAGGAGGTGGAGGAATATTATTTAGTGCAATGAAATTTTCATGGATTGGCACACTGTTTTTTTTTTGTTCTACACAACATAACCATATCCAATACACTAATTTATGAACACAAAAGAATTTTGTTAAAAAAGAATGTTCGGAAGGAAAAAAAAACATACCATGAACACACACAAAAAAAAAGAGAGAAAATTCTAAGTTGTGTAAAAAAAATAAAAATCATTCAAAAAGGAGAAAGAATTACACTGCAAAAGAAATCTTAAATCATGAAAAAAGGAAAAGAATTTCATACGAAAAGAAATGATCAAAAAAGAAAATAGAGAAATAAATTTCACATAAAAAAAAATGTTTAAAAGGAACATTCATAAAGGAAAAAACTAAGTTGTGTCAAGAAAAGAAAAAGAATTTCATTTGGAAAGGAACATTTAGGTACCCAAAAAAAAAATACCACGCACAAATTTGAGATAATTTTCATGTAAAAAAGAAAAATTCAAAAAAAATTCAAAAAAAATTCATTGGTAATACATAAAAAATTGAAATAAATTTGAATTTCAGTTAGATTCTTCAATATAAATTTAGGCATTCATGCAAAAAAAGAAAATTCTTCACACAAAAAAATTATTTCTTATTTATTTCTTTCAAATATGAAAATTTTAAATAAATACAAACTTGAGTTTAATGTCATCGCAATCGAAGATAGCAGGAGGTAAGAAAAATATATCCTCTATTCTTTATGCAATTGAAGTGTTGCCATGGTAATCAAAGCTATTGGGAGAGATATTGTAGCTTTTTTTTCCATTATTCTTATTTTAATTATTCATTTTTATAATAAAATGGTTGAAATATTATAGATATAAAAGAAGTAACTAAAGCCAAAAACTTGATAGTAACTATTTCCGTATACTATGTGAATACTTATAATTGACTATTTTATGCATGATGGGTCAATTTTGTTTTACAAATTAATGGAAACTAATAAATAGTTGTGCTGTTTAATCCATGTTTTTCATATCCTTGACTACTTGATTTTATTATATTAAATATGATTCAAACTATTGAAAATAAAATAAAGATTACTTTTATTTGCATGTTAATATTTTATTATTTAAAGATCTTATTCTTTAGTATCTACAATGGAGGAACAGTATATAATACTCAAGATTACTGTGAAACACTTATTCAAAAGGAAAAAAAATACCATGCACAAAAAAAAATCTAAAAAGGAAAAAATAATTTAATTCAACAAGTAACATTCAAAAAGGAAAAAATACTGCATGCACCAAACAAAGAAAATACATGCTAAATCAAAAAATTAAGAAAGAATAATTCAAAAAAAACATTTAGAAGAAAAATTATCATGTGCAAATTTGAAATAAATTTCATGCATTAAAGGAAAAAATATTCAAAAAATTTTCTCTTAATCTGAAATAAATTTTGTTACCCTAGGACACTCCATAATAATATTGGAAATAAATTCAAAATAAATTTTGTGTAAAAAGGAAAAAAATATGTACAAAAAAGAAAAAAATTACCATGATCATGAAAAAAATGTAAGTTATTAGAACAAGGAAAAATAATTTACTTGCACAAAAAAAAATCCTAAGTCATGTAAAAAGAATTTCATTCAAAAATAAATGATCAAAAAGGAAATATGAAATAAATTTTGTGAAAAAAGGTATAATTAGTTCAAAAAGAACATTGGAAAATGGGAAAAAAATACCACATGGACAAAAAAAATTTCATGGCAAAAAAAAAGAATTTTGTGCAAAAAGGAACATTTAGGAAAAAAAATACCATGCATTGAAATAAATTTCATATACAAAGGGGAAAAAATCTAGAAAATTTTAAATAAATTCAAAAAATAATGTATTCATAATAAAGGAAAAATTTCAAATAAATTTAAATTTTAATCAAACTTTTTGATATAACTTTTGGCAACCATGTTATTTACATGTTAATATGGTTAAATGAGATAACAATATATTATTTTGACATTTGATGGAGTAGCTACTTTGATCGTTGGTAATGGCTCCAAAAGTATTTGTAAACAAAATGTTATTTTACAGACAAGATTTGGACCATTGTAGTGTATAAGTGAAACAAATCCAAGCTATATGCCATTATAATATTCATTATTATTTTCTTGTGGGGACGATAGTCGAGCAAAAATATTCCATATAGATCAATTTTGAGTAGGTTAGAAATAAAGTTTACGCTTGATGAGAGAATTCTATGATTATAAAATGTAGTTTCATGCATCCAATTAAAAAAAAGAAAAAGAAAAAAGAAAGGCTCTTCTAATAACATATTGTTGATAGCTAAGCTATCACTAAGAAAGATAGACTGTCATAGATGTCATGAAAAATTATATTATATAAAATTATATCTAAATTTTTATTGCCTCACTATGCGTCATGCTGATATCATTCTTATAATGATCTAACTAAAATCTCACTAAATCTTAATTTCTTCTTTATCTTTCCTCTTAGGATGTTCTTCTGTGGATTAATATCATGAAAAATTGATCAACTTTTTCATTGACCAACTTATCCATATGCTCATACTTTTCAAGATGGATAAATTATTTAATAAAAGCTTTTATCTATGAAATGAAAGAAAAATCTTATCCATCTAGAGGGTGGATAATCATTTTTCCATCAGTCAGTAGAGTGGATATTTAATTGTATTTCTAAAATATTTCATTCTCATTTTCAGTACCTCCATCATTCAATACTCAATTACTCAATCATCCATTTTTTCAAATATAAAAATATAAAATTTTATGAGAAATATAGATAAATTTTAGCAAGTTATCCAGAAAGTAGCAATACAAAAGAACATGGGTAATAAATTTTAAAGCCGCTTTTCTATACATAAAAAATATGAATAAATTATATTTTATCTAAATATTATCTAAAAAATATTTATCTAGAAAAATATAGATTTTCAGATAAATTTTATACTTATAAAAGAATGGACCCTTAATGGTACATCTATTTTAGAAAGAATTTTTGAGGAGAGTAATGAGAATCTCTATACCTATTAAATGGAAAGCAAAGAGAAAACTCAACCCCTCTTCAAAATTCAAAAAATTTGAAAAGAAAATCATGAGAAAAGTGATGATTCTTCTAAATTATTTTTACCATGTAAAAAAATATTTAATTATATTTTCCTTCACATATAAAACACCGCTTCTTAACGAATTTATGATGTCCTATAAAAAAGAAAAATATTCTATAGCAATAAATGTTTGTTGAAATTAAACTTTTTTATTTAAATCAATTCTTTATGTCATTGTAGTTTTTGGTTTCGAATTATTACTTTTAATGACGATTGGCTTCCTACTTTTAATAAATACTTGCTGAAATTATAATTTTTAATTAAATTTATCCTTTATAATTATGTCATTTTAGAGTTATTTCTTGCCATGAAGGTATTTGACTTGGCTTACCGTCTTTGTTTCAATAAATGTTCATTAAAATTAAAACTTTATATTGAATTTATCCTATATGATCATGTCATTTCTATTGTTGAATGCTACTCAAAATCTAATTAATGTCTGAAATAGTATCTGATTTATATATGTTTCCGAATAGAAAATATAGATGTACTTAATATTTGATTGACATACGTATCTACTTAGAAAACTATAGATATGCTTAGTGTCTAATGTGTATCCACATAAATTTAGAATAAATACGAATATTAATTTGGATATATATTTAATATCCACATCTGTATTTGCATCTATTGAAAAATATCGATACAAATATGGATATACCAATATCCGATTCATTTCCGACCCAAATATATCTATGCTAACTCTAAATTGATGCTAGGTGAAATAACAAATAAATCCCTGCATGAGATAAATTGTAAGACCTCAGAAAGGCTGCAATAAAGAGGTGGGTAGGAATCCTAAAGCCCACCTAAGGGCATCGCATAGATGATCTAATTTATGCTTGAAGACCCCTCTCATCAAGTCGAGTCAGCCATCTACAAAAACTAGAATATTATGCTATCTTCTAGTCTACTAAGGTAGGCCATGGAGAAATTAGATCTCTATAACTCGATCTCACTATTTCATATTGCAAAAGATCTAGCAGGTGAGGAACTATAAGAAATGGAGGACATAGTGCTTTTGCTAACCAAGCGGGGAAGCAAAAATGTTTTGACCTCTAATCTTTGGGGAGGAAGATGGCAACGATGGGAAAATAGGAAAAAATTATGATGACAATGAAAAGGGAGAAGATGCTGCCTCTATCTTTATTATGTGGTGAATAGCTCCAATGTGCGACATGGATGGCTTGGATCATCGAACCTTGATCTCCCCAAATAGAAAACACTACGAGTCTCGACCCAATGTGCACAATGTACAAAATGGCAGCATTAAGATGTCGGGCAATAGACTATAGATTTGAAGCGATTCGATATCATAACAATAGATGGGTCATTAAGAATTGAACATAAATCACTCTGAGTCAACACTACAGCAAAGTGGACAATTAAGCCATCGGAGCATCCAATAAAGCTACTTCCTCGAATTGAGTTGCTGATCTCAACTCAATGAAGGAAGCGGGGGCAGGTGATTTGGCCAAAAATGAATCTAAAAATGTGACACAACCATTCATCCAAACCATAGCTAACTTGATAAATCCTTAATGTAATCTGACTTAGTCAACCTCGACCAATCTGAGAGTTAGGCTAAGCAAACTAGAAGCAATTGACTTTGATGTTACACATTGCTTGGCATACTGGATAAAGTCTCATAACTCAACTAGGTAGCCATCCAGCTCAGCAACCATGTTAGGCTGATCTTCACCCTCTTACCTCGAACAACAATCTTCTCGTCTTATTTAAAATATACTCCTTCCATCATGCAGAGAGCAAAGATTACTATAAAGGCCCCAAGCGGCTACACGGCATCTTCTGATGGTTATATACGCAGTATCTTTTGGTGATTACAATACAATCCAAATGATTATGGCACATCCCTTGATGGTTAAGACATGATCCTAGTTTATTATAACATGATCTCTAGAAGATTCCAAATTCCACATCTCTATCTATGCATCCAAAATTTCCACATTAAGGGTAAGACAATAAAAATCTCTCATTCCCTAAACCACACCAAAAATCTTACTATTGAATGGCCCAGTTGAAATCTGCTCCGACAACTTCTTTGACACATTGCTATCTTGCAGATCGATGAAAATGATCCACATCAAGGATTGGAAGATCGGCAACAACTTCATCCTTTTGCTGTTGGATTCAAATTTAGGTGGTTTCATGCCACCTTTTTTTCTGAGAAGAAAGGTGATCTAATGTATCACATGAATTTTTCCTCAACAAAATGCCTGAAAAAGAAATATCATAGCGAACATGTTACTTAACTTCAACATGTGGCCATGTTGCACATATTTACTCACAACCCTTCTCCATCTTATATTCCGCTTTTAGATAATTTATTCAACTTGGAGATCTAAAAAAGAGAATCATATCATATCAGTAATGGAATTTTGTGAAGACCTGGACAACATATGCTAGAGATTCTACCATAAATTAAAGATTTCAAGAAGATTTGGCAGCTTTAATTCAAGAAAGCCACCTAATGATATCTAGTTTAAATACAAGGTGAAATACCAAAGAATAATATGGAACCAAAAGAGAATAATATGTACCCAAAAAGAATAATATGTACCTTTTATGAAAACTAACAATCCTTTTTTTCTTTGCCTTTCTTTTCTTTCTTTTTTCTTCCTTCGTTTGTTGTTACATGGCCATAGAGTAAATCCAACTAATGAAGTTTGAATACAGGAGATCACGAAGCTGTGTTGGGATAAACGACCTAGATTCCCAAATAAAGGGCACACATGATGGACTGGTTAACAAAGCCATCGAGTATGCAGTACTATGAGTATCTCTTTAACTATAAGTAGCTTCAAAGCTCGCCAGGGATGAATCAACTCTCCAGATAGCCGACAGAAGAGGATGGCCGTATTTTTCAAGGTCATCGAGCTCATAATCCAGGAAATTACTGTCTTTGAGCCCCTTCCAATATGATGTTAGTAGCTGTCAACGCAGTAGTAGCATACACAATTAAGGGCCTCCCACATCCCTCTCCAACTCAGCCAGCGACGCAATAATAATATCCTATACTACCATATGCTAAAGAATAATTCCTGTTAACCATTTTTGACCACTGATAGGTTGCTAAGACCCAAGAATAGTTCATTTGGAAATACTTACCCTGGCCCCTTGGCTACTCGAGATGTGGTGGTGCTCGTGAGTTGATCGAATCTCACGAGACAGCGGTACTTGATGCCTGGATGCCTATTCCATGGGTACTACACCGATCACCAACTGACACAGATGATCAAGTAAACTAATAGATAGTGGAGCACCAAGGATTTATGGTGACATTGATTTCAAGAATAAATGCAAGGATACAAACAAATAATGCTGACCAGAACGGTAGCAAAGTACTCGAAAATAAATGGAACTCCGGCAACATCAAAAGGAAACTCAACATATTTCAACTATTAACATCTGTGTACAATTTCAACACTCTTTCGACATCATGATCTTTATATCATCGTCTTAGAATTACTAATATTATTGCTGATGCCGCACTATTATTATTCTTATTGTTGTATTTGTTATTATCGAGCCTGCGCTATTTCTGGCTAGAGAGCGTCACCATTAATTCTTCATTCCATGCAAAACAGATAACATATGGGGAAAAAAAAGGATGGAGCGGTGCAATAGGACCATGTGAGGGAAGGAAGGAAAAAAAAAAAGGGTGGTGGCGACTAATCGAAGGAAGCAGCAGGAAAATTCGCTGACCCAACCTTAACAATAGGCCCGCCCATGACACCACCACCGACAGAGATTTGAAAGCACATGCCGAGATATAGCCGTTAAAGCCCCCATTGCCCATTCACTAGCCGTTGGTTTAAATAAAGTATCCCGTCCCCCATCCAACGGCTACTATTAACTAGCCGTTGGTTTTAAATGAATCATCCGCGGACAGTATCCGTTGTTTCCGTTCTCCCCCCTTTCATACATCGAATTCCTCCGTTCTTTTATCGTCTTTTAATCCCCCCCTTCTCGCCCCCTTCCTCCCTCGCCTGTCCTCTAATCGAGCTTACAGAGATATATAAATATATAGAGAGAGAGATAGAGATAGAGAGAGAGAGAGAGAGTTCCATTCCTGGGGGTTCTTGCTTCTTTGGCTCCCTTTCTCCCCAGCGTCTTCCAAGAGAAATTCAAGGAAGACTGGGATCGAGTTTGCCCGAGCCAAGGAGTTCATCAGAGGTTTTGACCGATCTCTTGGAATACTTTTTTGCACATTGTCATTTGGTTGCTTTTGGTAGTTCCTTGGTTTCTTTTCAAATTTTCTGATTTGGGATTAAAGATTCGGGGCTTGGACAGGTTTCTTGAATTAGTTTATCTTCATTTACTGTAGATTTTAGCAATGGACACAGTTGGTGAGAATCATAGAGGCATGATAAAATCAGCCAGTGCCCGAGGTATGATTGCAGTTCTTCTGGATTTCATGGTTTCTTTTATGTGATCAGTTCAAGATTTGGACTTTACCTTCGGAACCCTAGCTGGCGAATCCCAAATTTGTTCTTTTTATTTTGTTTGATTATAATTTGGAAAAAATTGCAAAGGTGTTCCAATGGAGGGCGTGAGATTTGGCGCAGACGTGGGGAATGACAATAGAAGAGCACTGAGGGACATTAGAAACTTTGTGGGCGTTCCCCCGTATCCAAGTGCACTGAGCAAGAGGGGTTGCAGGAGTAATCCACCGGATCCTGACCCTTGTTTTGATCTATTTGAGTGCATCTAAGTCCAATTACTAAGCTTTTTTGCCTTATACTTTCAGTACGAGCACTGTGGATGATAAGAATGCACAAAATTTTGCCAGCAGGCGACCAATGACAAGGTTGGAACTTGGAAGCCCTCATATGTTTCTTTATGCCAATTTGTTGGTTTCTTTTGCAAAAAATAATATTTGATGGACTGCCGTACAGGAGATTCGCAGCTTCCTTGGCAAACCAATCACACCAGGTACTTTCAATTGATAAATTGAGAATGTACTAGTATAATTTGTTACTGATCACGGATTGTGGATCCCTTAGTCGGATGATTTATATTGATATAGGTTTCTAGTGCAAGGCTTCGGCCAATTGGGAGTGAGAGACAGAGGAAACCGGTGTCATCATCTCCCAGTTCTAGTGCCTTGGATGCATCTACCGCCGTAGATGTGGAGGATTTCAAGTCAGCTAATGACTTAACTCTGCCTATGGTTGAGGAGATGGAAGAAGTGGTTCGTGTTCACTTGTCATATTTTGAGATAAATCTTCTAATTTTTCTGAAGTCTCTTATGTTTGATGATAGATTAATCTGATTGCGCATAAACTATTTCTAGGAAAATTGTGAGTTCAAGGAGGTAGAAATGGAGGATCTAGAAGAGGAGCCTATTCCAGATATTGATAGCTGTGATGCCAAAAATCCTTTGGCAGTTGTTGAGTATGTGGAGGACATCTACAACTTCTATAGACAGACTGAGGTGAACTTTGACCCTTCTGGATTCCTATTATGATATTGGATGGACTGAATTACTAGTATGTCAAAATTTTCTTGTCTATTTTATGTTGAACACATGTTTTGGCATGAAAAAAAGGGTTGATATGATTAAATCCAATCATCTTAAGCTCCCTAATGTTTATACAACCAAGTTGAATCCATTTTTTCTTCATAAGACAACCCATTATCTTGGGTGTAACCCAAGTTTATTGTTTGACAGAATGGCAAGTTTGCAAAAGCTATGAAAAGTTTAAAACTCATGAAGTTGCAGCTGAATTGATTGTTAACTTGATTACCTAGTTTAACCAGAAGAACAGCTTAATATTTGTGAGACTGATTCTGGGAATTTCTGAAACCATCCCTTATGAAGTAACAGAAACGTTTCCTCATCATGTGTTGTGCAGGATTTAGGTTGTGTCTGCCCTAACTATATGTCAAATCAGTTTGACATCAATGAGAAGATGCGTGCTATTTTGATTGACTGGCTTATAGAGGTTAGATGCCTTTTCCTTATCATCAAATTCTCTTTTCACCTTTGAGTCAGTGAATTCTCCAGCTTATGAGATTCCTAATTTGCTGTTTTTCCCCCTCTCTCACAGGTGCACTACAAATTTGAACTTATGGATGAGACGTTATTTCTAACTGTCAACATCATTGACAGATTTTTAGCACGTCAAACAGTTGTAAGGAAAAACTCCAGTTGGTGGGAGTGACAGCCATGCTTCTTGCATGCAAATATGAAGAAGTCTGTGTTCCTGTTGTGGAGGATCTAATCCTAATTTCAGACCGTGCATACACAAGGCAAGAGGTTCTGGAAATGGTAATGACTTTGAAATTAAATATAAATTATGCATGCGTTGGCTTGATGAAACTATATATCCTATGTTTCGCATCCATCGTGAAATTACTCTATACACCTAATATTTGGAGTTTGCTTTCTTTTTGTTTATTACATACATCTACTGTAAATGTTTATGGATCTCTAGACTTGTGCATATTGGTTCTGATTTCATCTCATTTTAATTCTTTTCATATTGGTAAATGCAACAGGAGAGGTTGATAGTCAACACCTTGCAATTCAGCATGTCTGTGCCAACTCCTTATGCTTTCATGAGGAGGTTCCTCAAAGCAGCTGAGTCCGACAAGAAGGTATACTTTGTTGGATAAACGACCATCATGAAAGGAAAATTTTCTGAATTTAGTGACAGTTCCTGACTCATAGTTTCTTTGCATTGAAACAGCTAGAATTTCTATCTTTTTTCATTATCGAGCTCTGCCTTGTCGAGTATCAAATGCTCAAGTTCCGCCCTTCATTGTTAGCTGCTGCTGCTGTCTACACTGCTCAGTGTACTCTCAAAGGGTTCAAGCACTGGAATAGAGCTTGTGAGCACCATACAAATTACTCAGAAGACCAGCTTTTGTGAGCTCTCTTTTTCCACTGTGTTCTGCCAGCGAGAATATATTAAACTTCAGTATTTTCTGTTTCATGTGCTACAACACTCTGCTGACATTTGTATGCTTTGGTTCCCATTGCAGAGAGTGCTCCAAGATGATGGTGGAATTCCATCAGAAGGCAGGACATGGGAAGCTTACTGGAGTATACCGGAAATATAGCACGTTTAAGTTGGGTGTGCAGCAAAATCCGAACCAGCCCTTTTTCTGATGGATAAAAGACCCTAGAACTGCTGATATCATCGGGGAGATTAATGACGATTAACAATATAGTTTAACTTCATGAAGTGATGTGCAATGGATGACTGCTTGAGTATGTGCAACATAAGTTGCTAAATTTTGCAACAGATGTTGCAGTAGAAAGCTGGAGCGGGTGTAATGTGTGTTTGATATTTTACCATGACATCTTTTTGCTGATGTGTGTTCCATAATTTAGAGAATTTACTGAATCAATTTACCAGATTTAAGTGGTAAAGCCTGATGTAGAGATACTTCATTGCATATTTCACCATGCCCAAGTGGCAAATAAAAAAAAAAATTCTTCTCTGGTTAAAATTACTTTTCTGAGGTAAATCTTCCAACTGCTGGTGTATACATACATGACAATTTGTCAATAGACAGCCAGAGTCAGTGTTATTTGTGTTTGATATTTTATCATGACATCTTTTTACTGATGTGTGTTCCATAATTTAGAGAATTTACTGATTCAATTTATCAGATTTAAGTGTTAAAAGTTGACGTAGAGATAATCCATTGCATATGTCACCATTTCCAAGTGGCAGATAAAAGATTTCTTTCTGGTGTTCAATATGTCTAAAATTACTTTCTCTGAGGTAAATCTTCCGACTGTTGGTATATACTTGACAATTTATCAATTTAGTATAGTGAGCAGATCTTACATTTCAATTCAGTTGACTTATTGATTGTGTTCATTGAATCTTAATAAATATTATAACAAGAATGTTAAGAATCGAACATCAATCACTCAGAGCTAACACTATGGCAGAGCGGATACTTGAGCTATCAAAGCATCCAAATAGGGTACTTCACCAAATCAAGCTACCAATCTCAACTCGATCAAAGAAGTGGAGGTAGGTGATGTGGCAAAAACAACCTAATATAGCACAATCGTTTGTCCAAACCATAGCTGACATGGCAACCCTGCAATAGCCTAGTCAACCCTAATTGATCTGAGAGCTAGGCTAAGCTGACAAGATGCAACTTGCTTCTGAGGTCATACATTGCTTGGCATTCTGGATAAAGTCCCACAATTCGGCTAGACAGCCATCTAGCTCAGCAACTATTCCAAGGCAGCTTAAGCCCTCTTACCTCGAACAGCTTTCTTCCCACCTTCTGCAGAAACGTACTCCTTTTATCACGTCCAGAGTAAAGATTATCATAAAGGCCCCAAGTAGTTATGTCATATCTTCAAGCTATTACAGTGCAATCCCAGATGGTTACAACACATCCCTCCATAGTTAGGATATGATCCTAGTCAATTATGATATGATCTCCGAAAGACTCCAAAGAGATGTTTGATTCGTAATTGAAATCGGAATGAAAATGAAAATCCTAATGATTTGATATCGGAATCGGAATGGTCAAATTCTCCGAAGTATTTGGTTCGTGACCAAAATCGAAATCAGAATTGAAATGAAAATTTGAATCCATAGAGAAAAGTAGGAATTGAATTTTATATAAATTGAGCCATTCTCATTTTACTTTAAAATCGGAATGAGACTCCTCCTAACCAAACAGTTGAAATGAGAGTCATCCATTCCAATTTTGATTCTGATTTCAGACCCCCCACTCCCTCCAACCAAACACTCCTCAAATTCAAATATCTCTATTTATACCACCAAAACCTCTATGTTAACGGTAAGAGAATAGAAGACTCCCATTCTGCAATTATTGCTGCCAAATTCCTTCTCCTTCCCATTTTTTTATAACTTAACCATGGAGGGTCCGGCTGAAGCCTGCTTTGACAAGTTCTCTTACCTATTAGTGTCTTGCAAATCAACGAAGGTGATCAACATCAGTGATTCAAAGATCTTTTGGTATTTGATTTGAATTTAGGTTTTTCATATCACATTTTTTTCTGAAAAGAAGATGGTTTAATATATTGCATGAAATTTCCTCAAGAAAATGCATGGAAAAAGAATATCATAGAGAACATGTTAATTAACTTAACATATGGCCATGTTGCACATACACTTGCAACTCTTCAGCATCTTATATTTCATTTTTGGATAATTAAGTCAACTTTGAGATCTAAGAAAAGATCATATCATTTTAGTAATGGGAATTTCGTGAAAACCTGGACAACATATGCTAGAGATTCTACCATAAATTGAAGACTTCAATAAGATTTGGCAACTTTAATTCAAGAAAGCCACCCAATGAGATTTATTGAGTGCAGCGGTTCAATATACATAACGAGTACCTAATTTAAATATAAAGTGAAATACCAAAGAAATAATTTGTAAACAGAAAAGAATAATATGTACCTTTTCAATATATATGAAAAACTAACAATTCTTTCTTTTCTTTTCTTTTTTTTTCTTTTCTTTTTTTATTTGTTACACGGCCATAGAGTAAATTCAACCAACAAAGTTTAATAAAAGAGATCACAAAGCTGCATTGGGATGGACATAGTTGACTGCTTAAGAAGTCATCGAGTCCACAATACTATTAACAGCTGTGTAACTATGAATAGTTTCAAAGTTCTCTAGGGATAAACCAAATCTCTAGATATCCAACAGAAAAAAATGACCATAACAATCGAGAACCTCATCCAAAAAAATTAGTCAGAAGGTATTTTTTGAATTTCTTGATCTTATATAAGTACCTAAAATTTTCTAATAATAATCGATGTGGGACTAAATATATATCCATGTGGGTCCTCACATACTCCTCCCATTTAAATCCTATCATTCTAGTCAGGCAAAGGGTCCACATTCATATATCCATTCATAAACAATATGATCGATCTATGGTCAGCTCCAATGAATCATGCTACAATATCTCCTCATCCATATACGCTATGGGCTGGACCGATTCTAATACCATTTGTAACAACCCAAGTCCTCATCCAAAAAATCTAGCTAGAAGATATTATTTACGTTCTTTAGTCCTATATAAATATTCAAGATTTTTTAGTGAATAATCGATGTGGGACTAAATATGCATCCGCATGTGGCCTCTTATACTTCCCTGTTTAAGCCATGTCGTCTTTGTCAGACTAAGAGTACAAATCTATATATCTATTCATAAGTACTATGATTGGCCTATGATCAACCCCTATGAACATATGCTACAGTATCTCCAAGTCCACATAGACTATGGGCTAGGTTGGTTCTTATATCATTTATAACAACCAGGATCTCTTAAAAAAATTAATCAGAAGGTATTATTTGGATTCTTTGGTCCCATATAAGTATACAAGATCTTCTCAGTGAATAATCAATATAGAACTAAATACACGTCCGCATAGATCCTCACATATTTCTCCCATTTAAATCCTAGCATCTACTTCAGACTGAGGGTCCAAATCCATACATTCATTTATAAATATCATGATCAACCTGTGGGTAGTCCTAATGAGACCATGCTATTGTATCCCTTAGTCCACATAGGCTATGGACTAAATCGGCTTTAATACTATTTGTAATAACCTAAAATCTCATCCAAAAAAGACTAACTGGAAGGTATTATTTAGATTTCTTGGCCCTGTATAAATACACAAGATCTTTCTAATGAATAATCGATATAGGACTAAATACACAGCCATATGGAACCTTACAATGACCATTGTCTATCTAGGTCATCGAGCTCATAATGCAGAAGATTACTATCTTTGAGCCTCCTTCCAATATGATATTAGTAGTCGTTAATGTAGTAGTAGCATATACAATGTTGAGATTCATTGTCAAATCTCAATCCAATTAGGATTCTATTTTAGTTGATCATTAATTTTAATGACTTTACAATTTTATTTCTAATGTTATGCTATTTAATTATTTTGTTCTAAAGATTGTCAGAGTTTATGTTCTAATGAGTCTTTGATTTTTGAGTCAAGATAGGAGTCAAACTCCTATCTACATAGTGCTCTATTTAAAGAACACTTTTGTGTCTCCTTTAGCTATGGAAGATTGTGGAATCATATGTGAAAAATTATGGTGGAAAGTAAGAGAGATGAAAGATTATTTGTACGTGTGGAGACTTTTTTAGAAGGCTTCTTTATAAAATTTTGGCCTTTACTCTTTTATGAATAAATTTATTTTTTCTTTCTAATTTTTTTCATAATTATTTTTTCATAATTTCTATAAATATTTTTTTAGAGTTTATTTTGGATCTGGGCTGGCACGATCAATCTACATCATATAACATGTCATTCTACATGATATCAGAGCTATAGATTTTGAGATTGGTAGCTCGTACATTTGTGACTCTATATGGTATTAGAATCATAGACTTGAACAGTGATTGTGCGGTTCGTGACTTCCATCATATTTATTCGAAACATAATTTTATTGAAGTGGTAATTTGATTGTTGATGATTTTTATGTTCATAACTTAGCATGGTTGAAGAACTTCTAGTAATTTATTTTATGGCAATATAAGCCTATGGACTCTTATTTGATAATTTAAAAGATAAATCATCATGGTCAATACTATTACTGTCTCTGTCAACAGGTTTAGTTATGAGATGTTTGATCCTACTAATATTAATAAAGTACTTTACTATCATCACTTCTCTTCGTTGAACGATACTTGTTATACATATTAAAAGGTTCTTGTCAAATCTTATTTGATAGGCTAAGATTTATAGGATATTTTGAATGAGTAAAGACAATGTCAATAGATGAGATTGTGAGAAGACAATGGATTTGAAATCTCAAAGGTAATATGGATTCTTCAAATTTCAATTGATAAAGAAAATTTTTTCATATTCAGGATGCAAAGAAATCGAAGAAAGCATGGGATATTCTTGTGGCTGTCTACTCAAATTTTGATAATAGGAGAAATCATAAACAAAATTACATAAAGTGTGGATTCTGATTCCATGCTTCTTCAAAATTTTCAAAGAGGAACAAAATTGGTTTGAAGATAAAAATTTGAAATAGGGGCAGCTTGATCGATTACAGACGGAATCAATTTCTAAAAACTTAGAGTATGACAAGGTTGATTAGCTTGAGGATGAATCAAGTCTAAAAGAAATTTGGAGCAAGAGAAGTGTTGGTGCAAAAATCCACTGGCGCCGGAGAAGCTGGAGTCAATGGAGCCGCGGTCGCCGTCGGGACCTGCAAAGAAAGTCTAAACCGGAGTGGGGGTTACTCCGGCAAGACCCTCCGACGCTCAAGTCAGTTCTCTGTCTCAACAGAAATGGAGTGCTCGAATGAAAATTTTAGCAGAGTTTGAGATAGAATTTTGAGCTTAGAGAAGAACGTATCTGGGGTCTATATTTGTAGACCGAGAGCGTAACTAATTGACTGCGACGTCTGTAACTGCCTGATAGTGGGCCGTTCGGGACCACGTGGAGTTTGTTGCGGAGAGTAGTGGCGTCAGGGGCCGTTCAGAGCCACATGTGATCTGTTATGGAGAGTGGAGGAATGTCCGTTGTCGTGACTTGCCAGAGAGTGGTGGCGCCGCGTGTGGAATCCGTTACAGAAGTGGAGCAAAGTCGTGGCCATCATTGTGGCTTGCTAGAGAGTGGTGGCGCCGCGTGGAATCCCTTACAGAAAGTGGAGCAGAGTCGTGGCCATCATTGTGGCTTGCCAGAGAGTGGTGGCGCCGCGTGAAATCCGTTACAGAAAGTGGAGCAAAGTCGTGGCCATCATTGTGGCTTGCCAGAGAGTGATGGCGCCGCGTGAAATTCGTTACAAAAAGTGGAGCAGAGTCGTGGCCATCATTGTGGCTTGCCAGAGAGTGGTGGCGCCGCGTAGAATCCGTTACAGGAAGTGGAGCAGAGTCGTGGCCATCATTGTGGCTTGTCAGAGAGTTCGGGCCTGTCGAATGAAGCTCGGTTGGGCGTTCGAAGGAGTGGGGCAGCTCCCTGTCTGAGAGGAGTTCGGGTATTTTCGAGGTCGCTGACGCGCCTGCTGTCGTCGGGTGCCCTGGGGTGCTGACGCTGTAGGTAGAAATCATCTGTTGTAGAAGCTCGGACGGAGACTCTGTCGGCGAAGCTCGGCTTCATTAGGAATTCGGCAGAGGGTTGACCGACCGTGAACTTCGGATGGCGCTGCAAGGGTTCATACGCTGGAGGAGCCAGGAGAGTTGGCGTTGTTGAAGTCCGGCTGACACCATTGGAGGTTGATAGCTGGGGGGGTACGGCAGATACCGGAGGTGGTTGGCCGTTGTAGAAATCTAGCTGCTGGAGCCCGTCCATTGTGAAAGTTCATCCGGGATCTATTCGCTATGGAGGCTCAGTAGAAGTCCGGCTCTTGTAGAAGTCCGAATGAGGACCGTTTATTGAAGAAGCTTGGCCGAAGCCCGCCTGCAACAGAAGTCCGAAAGGAACTCGTTTACAATAGAAGCTCGGATGGAGGCTTACAGTAGAGATCCGACGCGGACCGCTCGTAGTAGGAGCTCGGGGTAGAAGTCTGGCTCTTGTAGGAGCTCGGAGCAGAGGTCCGGCTCCCGTAGGAGCTCGGATGGAGTCCGGTGGTTGTAGAAATCTGCCCTTGGGGGAAGCTCGGCTGTGGATGAAGTGGTGGAGGTTCGGAGTTTGTTCATTGTAGAAGTCCAGATGAAGTCCATCTGCAATAAAAGTTCGGGGCAGAAATCCGGCTCTCTCGGGAGCTCGGGCGAAATCCAGAAGGCGATCGTTCGCCGTAGGAGCCTAGAGGCCGTTGTAAAAATCTGCTATTGGAGAAGTTCGGTCATTGTAGAAATCCGCTGTTGGAGAAGTTCGGCCGTTATAAAAATTCGGAGATCAGTCAATCGCCGCAAAAATCCGGCTGATAGCGAGGCCCAGAGAACATTTGAAGCAGTCCGGTGGATGACTGGAGGAGTTCGCCGTTGGAGAAGATCGGAAGATTTAGAAGGAGCTCGTCCGTCGGAGGAATTCGATCGACATTGTGGAAACCCGACAGCTGGAGGAGTTCAGAAAAGCAGCCGTGCGAAGCCGAAAGGATCCAGAGAGAGTCGGCCTCTAATGAACTTCGGTCGGGGGTATTTTATACCCAACACCAGTCCCCTACTTCTGAGTTCGAGTTTCGAATGAAGGAAGTACAGAGAAATTTTCATGGCCGAAGTTACCTTCTTGACTTCTGTGCGCAACTGCCCTCAGATATCTTGGCATTTCAAGCACGCGCGTGCTGGAGTCTTTTTGAATCAAGATGATCTAGAGAGAATTTTTGGAATCCTCGCTGGTGCGTTGCCCTAAGCGATCTGAAGACCTTTCGGAATCCCCGTCGGGGCGCTGTCCTAGATGATCCGAAGAGACTTTTCGGAACCCCGCCGGGGTGCTGCCCTATGCACCTCACAATAATGGCCCCGTCAGCAGTCAACCGCTCACCATGGTGAGCGAGACACACGGCGATCGGTGGTCGTCCTAGGGATACACGCCATCATTACTACGCCGGGCCCTGTTGCCTATTTAAGCCCACACCTCTCCTCCAGGGACTTCACTTCACTTGAGAGTCTAGCTGGTGCTCTTCTTCTCCCTAGGAGCTCCACTCTTCTCCATCATTTCTTTCGATCCGAGGTGCTCTTCGAATCAACTTCTTCCGTCTTTGCCACCTTCCTGCATCCCTCGGACCAATCCAAGTTGGTCCCAAAACTTCTTTACCCTCTCATAAAATTTTTTTTTCGCCCCTTTGTCTCTCTGTTGCAGGCATGGACGCAGGAGTCGTACGAATGCTGGCCAGGGGCTGTAAGGCCCACAAGAGAAAAGGCGCCGCCACTGTTGGGCCGGCGAAGAAGGTCGGAGTGGGAGAGGTGAGCTCAGTCATACCCGCTCAGGCTGCCCTTGCTGCTGACGTCCCCTTGGACATCGAGCCTTCAATTCTCCAAGTCTCTTCATGGAGTTCTCCCGCAGAGGTTCCCATCCTGGTGGTCCATCCTGAGAGGGTGCCAGGAGTCGAAAGGAGGAGAAAATTCAGCGGCCGTCGAGTTGCCATTGAGGACTCCTGCAGGTCTTGCCCGGAGATCTTGAAGCAGCTGAACTGGACGACACCGATCGAGGGAGAAGAGTTGTCGCCATGAGTAACGGCGGACTTCTCGACGTCATCGGTGACGAGAGACCGGAGGCGATCGACGTCGACAGTGGGACGGCATTTCATCCGGTCTTGTTGGAAAGGATGCGGTGGTGGTGGACGCCTCTGTTGCTTCCGTGGCCACCGGGGTGCTTCCGATTCTTCTTGAAGCGGGTCGCCATCACCGCAGCCGCCGTCATTGCCGCTCTCTGGGCTCTGTCATGCATTCTCCCTCTCAGGGTCTGGATTTTGGAAATGAGCGGTACGGGGTGAGGGGCGAAAGTCGGCGGCTTCACCGGATGTACCGAGAGATGCTGCTAAGAAGATGGAGCTATAAGGAGAAGTCGAAGATTGGGAGCAGTCTCTAATAAGAACCTATAATCGAGAGCTC
>KE504672.1:324255-337041 GCA_000441515.1 Elaeis oleifera | reverse complement strand
CCTTCTTCTTCTTTTCTTTTCTTCTTCCCGGGCTTCCTTTGGGTCGAAAACAGAGGATCTCACGATCCCCTCGATGGAGTTTCGACCGACGACGCAGTCAGTCATGGGGCGACCGTCAGCAGGAGGGCGGCGACCCACCACTCGAGGAAACACAAAACCGATGGCCGACGGCGACCACCGGCACCCAAATCCAAATGAAACCGAAATCCCTTCTTCAAAGAAATCCGGCGACTCCGGTCGCCGGCGATCATGCACACGGGCACGGAGAGAAAGGAGGAAAAGAGAGGAAGGGGAGGTTGCTTACCTTCGACCTCCGGCGAGGCTTTTCCGACGAGAAAATAAGGACGGCACAGATCGATCTTCCGCGGTGATTTTCCGGCGATTACCGCCGATGGACCTTCGGGTTTTGGGTGAAAGGGAGAGAGGAGGGATCCCCTCTTTAAATAGAGCCGGAGGGGCCCTTCCCCGACTCCGATTGGGAGTCGATGAACGGAGGAAGAAGACTCCCTTCGGGAGTCTTCTCCCCTGTTTCTCTCTCTCTTTTTTTGTTTTGGGTTTTGGTGGGCTTGTTTGTTACATGGGCCGGGCCATCACAATCATTCTTTGCATGGCTTACTATAATTCACTAAAACATACATTCTCATTCTTCAACTTGACAATATTATTTTTGATATTATTTTATCTTGATTTTAATATTTCTATTTGTAAGTAAACCATGTGGTCATTATCCATACAAAATTGCTGATTTGCTAGTTATTATAATCATGATGAAAGTACGTACGATGGATGAAAGAGTGCTCCTTTTATCTCTTTCACCTCTCCTCTCTTCGTATGTAAAAAAATTATTGTATGCACTGTGTATGCAACCATACTAATGTACACCATCAATCATCGAGATACGTTAGCGTAGTTTCCATTCATTTTGTACTTGTCTAGGTAATTGGCCCATAGAAATATATTGCGGCACTTGGTGGTTTGTATGCAATGATTTTTTTCATATGTCATACTCTCCGTATGTAACATATGGACAGCTTGCATCCTCCCTAGTTTGCATAGGAACTGGGGAGGGCAAGTTGTCTAATCATGATCATCCATAACCAGCATGATGGCCGTGGCATGACCCCCATTCAATCACAATCATAGTATCAATCGTATATGATCATGATTGGACTACTAATCGTCCCCATTTTGCATATAGACCAAGAGGATCCCAACTTATAAACCGAGGCATCAAATATAGAATAGCAGCTCCTATTCACTGTACATGCCTTCATTTCTACAGTGGTACAACCCATTAACATTGCCGACCATATCCTACTTTTTATTATTTTACTGTCATATGGAGTTGATCATGAGTCGGACCTCGAGCTTGAACTTATTTATTTTTAATTAAATTTTGAATCGGGTCTATATAAAATTTAATAAAAAAATTTTGTACACTGTCCATGATATGAAAAATTCGACGTGAAATGCATCGCTTCATCTTATTCGTTTGAAATTTTGAACGACGAAAATATTTTTTCTTTCCAAAAATTTATGACATCCTGTGCTATATTATGACATCCTACATTGAAATTATTATTTTTTGTATGGGATATCATAATTTTTTCACTACGGACATTAAATAAGTATTAAATCAGTATTGGAAAGTGATTGCTACGTGATCCGATCAAAAGAGGCAATGTGCCCTGCATCGAATTTTCTACGTCACAAATGGTGTACAAAGAATTTCTCAATTTAATATTGATTTGGACCGTGAAGAGATCTACTACCATGCATCAAATGTCTCTTTAGATCCAAAATTCAGTGTCTAATGAGTTCGAACCTAGGGCCGACTGGAGCCACCGGCACATTCACCCACCTAAATGGCCCTCGTTCAGTCATTCTATTAGTCACAAAATAATAGTAAGTTTGTCCAATGTATTCATTCAGAAGGAATTGATTAAATCACAATTTATATAACCAGGATAACGCTAGGATTGAATTCTTCCAGCGAAGCGGCACCCAAAAGCATTTACGAATGGCAATCGGCATTCATTCCTTAAGGAAATAAACGGTCCAGATGAGTACAATCAGACCGCATCGCCTGCACCTTGACACGAAAAGCAACCATATGTACCCCATGACGCGGAGAAGACAACCTGAACCACCCGTCAACGATGTAGAGGTTCTTCTGTAATTAAATCAAACAGCAGGCCGACTTTCATCTTCAGCCCTTCGTATAGCACCTCTTCACCGCTTTCAAGTCCTCCCGCTTTCGCGTCCCTCTTCGCCTCGCTGCCAGCCACCGACCGTCCACTCGCTAGGGTCCTCGTTATTCTCCGCAGAAACCCTAGAAATTTGGAAGAAGGCCTTCCCCTCTTGCGCCGAAGAGCGCTTCGGCGGGAGATGTCCGGCCGATTCGCGACTCGTTAGGAAGTATAAAGACCGGGAGGAGGTGAAATCCGTTTCTTCGTTTTCTTCGTCGTCTTCTTCTTCTTTCTTCTTCGCCTTCGTTGTGTTCTAGTCCTTTGAAGATCTTTGCGATGGGGGGTTTGAAGCCGGAGGCGAATTCCGAGACCATGGTATCGTTATCGAATTCCTCCGTTGATCCCATTTGGGATGCCATCAGGGAGGAAGCCAAGTCGGAGGTAGTCACCCCATGTCTTCTTGATAAAAATTTCTTCTTTCTTTATTTTGTTGAATGTTTTTTTTTTACTCCTGTGCCTTCTTGGTTCAAAAAAATTGAATTTTTAAGCAAATTGAGTCGCCGAATTAGTTCTTATTATTTATAGCTTAATTTTCGGCAAGCAGGAGCAGGTTTTCTTCCAAGAACAATGTGAAAATGGAGTAACTTCAGTTTCAAGTATGTTTGTGAATTTCTACAGCAATTGGTTTATTAAGATATAAAAAATGTCTTCTTTGACTTGGTAGTGAAGACCAGGACATGAGTAAATTCATAGAAGCTTCTTGATGGGGAAACATAATATAAAGTAGCATTAACGATTCTTTTTATAAGCTGCTTACTGAGTCCTTGTAAAATTTGAGCATTTGAAACGTCATTAACGCACCAACAAAATCTATTTATTTATCTTCCGTCGGTCATTTCTTATTGAAGCCTTGCATTTTAGGTGTATGTTTAGTTTCGCTATTGAATTAGTATGTCGCACACAATTATTTTATCTTATTGTCATATGTTAATGCTTTTCTGACTGTTCTTGTGGTCTTAAGTATGGTTTTGGCAGTTTAGTTGATGTTATTTTTATATTCCATCAAGGTCTTCATGTTTCCGATTCTCTTTTGACCCCTCTCCTCTGCAGCAAAGGATGCCAGATGGGTGATATAAGTTCAGTTGGCATTTTTCCAATTCTCTAATGGGTACATCTAAATTCTTCAGGCTGAGAAAGAGCCAGTTTTAAGCAGCTTCTTGTATGCTAGTGTTTATCGCATGATTGTTTGGAGAGGGCATTGGCATTTGTGCTGGCTAATAGGCTCCAGGATCCAACACTGCTGGCAACTCAACTAATGGACATCTTTGACAATGTGATAATGAATGATGGAGGTATTCAATGCTCCATTCGCCTAGATATTCAGGTGACCTTGTTGTCATGTAAATGGGCATCCAATCTCCATAATTATACACTATTTGATTAACTGGAAAGAATGTTGATATGGAGGACTATATGACAAAATAGAAGTCTCTTATATTTGTAGGCATTCAAAGATAGGGATCCTGCTTGTGCATCTTATAGTTGGGCACTGCTGTATCTTAAGGTATGCCATTCTTTTATCATATATGACTATTTAAAATATACTAAGTGCTATTCTAGATAAATGCGGTATTTGTTGATTGTGTTTAAGGTTGAAATCAAGGACTTAAGTCTCGACGGGATGTCCTATGGGACATTGGGACGGGATACCATCCAATGCGTCAGGATAGAACCATCGCACCATCATCTTAGTATTCCGATCGGCACGTCTTGGGACATCCTCTATCCCAAATATCCGGACGGGGTGGGACGGCGGTGCGTCCCATTCTATAGGAGAAATGAGACAGCCCCATTCCACAGGATTTAAAAACTTGGTTGAAATATTATATTCATGCCTATTTATGGATGCCTATTACTTATAGTAGCTTTAGAGACCATTTGGTTGACAAGAAAGTGAAAGATAAGAGGATTAGAGAGGAACCTTCTTTCCCATTTTTGGCAATGAAGAAAATATGATTTCAAGATAAAAGAAAACATGATTGTCTTTTTCTCTAAATTTCTCTTCTCTACGTATTTGTTTTATAGAATCACAAAATGCAAATCCACCATGGTAAGTACTTATGTTCTAACCACTGTTTCTCCAACTTCTTTTTCCATGCGCTTTGTTCAAACACATAAGGGGTTTCAATGGAAGTAGTTATATTCTAACCACTTTTTTTGGAGGAAGCAGCAAGCTTGAGGTGGGGTTTCAATGGAAGTCACCAGTTCCGTGTGTTCAGAAGAAGTAGTAAGCCTGAAGTGGACAATGAACTACCAAGATTCCTCCAAATGTGCCGACCTAACTTTGCCATGTGGAGGGGGTGTCTAAAATCATCCTGGGGAAGGGGACACTGTCACTTTTGAGCTCTTATGTCTAACCAAAGATTGAAAGATGTCCTAAGAGAAATATCTTTTTTCTCTTAGTAAATTTTCTTATTTTATTTTGTCAGCATGCAAAACATCTAATATTGTTTTCCCCTTCTAGCTGAAAAGAAAATCTTGATTTTTATGTTTATCCAACCCATTATTATTGATTTACTATTATGTTCAATGCTTACTATGGTTTTTTATAATAAGTTTTTTTTTAATAATATTATCATAACTCAATACTTTTTTCATATAATCAACTTAGTATTGATTCAATGCAACATGTGACACTTATTTAATTTTCTTTAAGGGTTATCATTCTTTGCAATCATACCGTGTGGCACATGCCTTGTGGAACCAAGGACGCAGAGTATTGGCCTTGGCATTGCAAAGTCGTATCAGCGAGGTGATTCTTGTACAACCATTAGTGTTATATGATGTTTATATGTAAATGTTTGCTAGAGTTATTATAACTAAATTTCCCTTACTTATTCAGTTTCATTGTTCTTTTTTTTTGTTGTGTGTGTGTTTGTAGGTTTTGCTGTGGATATACATCCAGGTTTTTCTTTTATTCTTTTATTTTCAATTTTAATTGTTTGAAATCCTTTAATGCAGTAAACAAATTCTTGTTCTGTTATGAAGTTGCAACTTTCTTAATTATGGGTCTTGTAACCTTTTCATAAATATCACATATATTTGTTTCAGAAGTAATGTAACGATGGGATGATGGGTGATATTGATTATTTGTCCTTATTTTCATGGAGTGATGATGGTCTTTTGTCTCAGTCTTGGTATTCTGTGTCAAACTATGTTGGTTGATCTACATTTGAGTGACATTTCTTGACAACCTTATGTTCACTTATACTTTCTAATTTAAAATTTATCTGGTCAATTTCTTTCAACAAGCTCAAATATATATGTATGTGTGTGTGTGTGTATGTCTGCATATGTATATATATGTATACATGCATGTTTTTTTCTCATGCACAACATTGTAATAAAGCTTGAGCTGTTTGATATACACATGTCTAATTGATCAGTCAAAAGACCATCTTTTGACATCTGGTGGATGCTAATTATTATCAATAAATTGTTTATTTCATTTTGATTTTATCTGATTGGTTGGTTTTGTAGCCATTTTCTTGTTCATAACTAAATCATAAACTATCACTTTGAGCATGCAGCTATTACCTATAACATTACCAATAGCACAAAACCTAAAGAAAGGAGAGAGCTCTATTGGCTGCAACCAATATTTCAACATGTAAGGGTCTTACCTGATACATACAATCAAGGTTTGTCGTAGTGTCCCATACCATCAGGTATGGGGCATACCGTATATACCGTACCATACCAACACTACCATATCGTACCATACCACGTATCGATACTATAATAGGATTATATGAGTACAGGGTCTAGTACCGAGATGGCGAATCTTGCATACAATTATAATGGGCTAATCACCTCTCTCTATATATAGTATATAAGGGTAGTTTAAACATGAAAATACAATATAGTCTACTAATGTTCTATGAATTTGTCTTTTGATTCATGTTAAATTGGTTATGTAATGTTTTAATGTGGATTTTAAAGGCGCATGGATAAGTTATAAATTAACTTGATAGAAGTGCCAAATGGAATTTGAATTTAATTTAAGCATGCATTTGCTAGTAAAGAATCGGCTCATTGGCTTTTTGGATAATAATGCATTACAACAGAGAATCTGGTAGGAAATGTGTCATTGATATTGAAGACAATTAGAAGAAGCAAAATGGATAATTCCTTCCAAGATCATACATCTCCTCTTTGACTAAACACTTTGCATTTTTTTTGTCCTATTTTTTGGGGGTGTGGATGGTGGCAGTGGGGGACCATGGAAGGTTGCTCCGTGGTTGCATGAGCTCAAGATTCCATAGCATAATTTGGGTATTTTTTCTACTAATTGGCATTCTTGGTTTCTTGGGAGGTTCCTTCGCTTGAAGCATCTGTGTGGTCAGGAATATGGAACAAACCTTTGGAAGAATGATGTTAGGGTGAGAGCTGTTTGTAATGTGCTCTTGAATTTTGGTGGTTATACTTTAATCCATTAAGCTAATCTCACTGAATGAGATACTTGCTTTTTTAGGATTGACATAACCTCAACATTAGAAAACTAAGCAATATTTTCAGAAGTCATCATTGTTATAGAAGTCTTACAAGACTCATCCTACCTTATGCCTTTAATGTGAGACTCTTGAAAATAACACCCAAAATGCTGTACTTCAGGCTACTTGGAGTTAGAGAAAGCAAAAGGGGCAAAAGATTTAGTCTAGTTGAGATTTTTTGTGAAGAGGATGAGTTTCTTTCTTTGAGATATTGATCTGATCATCAATTAATTTGTTTTGCTTGACACTGGTATTCAATCTAGATCTCAGACTCTATTGTTGGAGGATTCAATTTTATCTTGGGTGTTGCATGGATGCTGAAACATTGCAATATTAAAACACACCCCTCTGAAAAAAAGAAACATGTGCTCATTATCGAAGATGTTGTGCACTTCTGGAGGATGTAATATTGAAGTGCTAAAGTCCTAGACCAAACCTTCCTCAAGTAGCCTAGAATTTGATTTTGATTTCTGATATGGGTTTTTACATTCATGCTTGTGCTGAAAAACTTTTCAGCAGAAGGAAGGCAATCATGTCATGGAGGTAATTGATGGAGCCCTGGTTGACAGGACCAGTATTTATTGTTGTTTGTAGGATTTGAAATTGCATCTCATTTTTCACTCCTCCAAATTGCAAAATCCCAAGGAAAATAATCCTTGTGTAGCCCTATAGATGTTGGTCCTTGCTGTAAATCTGGCTGTAGAGATAAAAGAGGGGGCAAAGAAAACTTTGGATAGATAGACATGAAAGGAAAGTGGGCAGTCAGCATGCTAGGGTAGACTACCCTCTGTTTATTCTCCTTCTCTTCTTTCTTTTATCTTCATTCTTTCTTACCATTCTCTCTTCTCTCTACCCCTTCTTTTAGGCACTGAGAGGGATAACATGCTGCTTCCTTGCATGAGGAGAACGTCTCTTCTCTTCTATCTTAAGTCCAACATAGGTCGCCAGCCTCTTTTGGTAGCTGATATGGAGGAGTTGCAGCCACTCTCGGACCTTGTAATTGTGGATCATATCTACAAAAAGGGTTCAATATGATCTTTAATGATCCCTGTTGGACCAGAAACTCCCAAAACTGATAAATGAATCCTACAAACTCTTTAGGGAAATAATCTGGTTACTTATAACCAAAAAAAGAGGTAGCTAAGACTAAATTGATGAACTGCTTCGTCAAAACTTATCCTTCCTCACAAACAAATTGTGTTCTTCAACTTGTCTGCTTCCAATATGCAAGGGAGCCCTATGTATGAGGCGCCTTGCCCATTTTAATTTAGAAAACCTTTCCCCATTGAACTAGATCTCTCTTATACTTGGTTTATCACCATCTCAGGCTTTACCTAGTCCATGGACAATATTGGTTCCTTCTGCTTTCCTTTTAGCCTGGTTTTTCCCCATTCTTCTAATGATTAATAAAGAAGTTTTCATAGTGCTTATGCTTTGTGCATAGAGGCTTATGCTTCATTTCATCAGGAATAAGGATTCCCTTTGAACTTTGATGGATCATACTTTGGTCCATTGACCTGATAAAGAAGGTATGAAGCTTGCAGGTTATAAAGATCAAGCTGTTGAATGTATTTGATTTTCTCAATACTAAGTAATATGTAATCAAAATTTATTGCTTTCTTGGTTGCTAGTTTAGACTATAAAGTATGTTTGCAAAAAATTGGAGCATCATAAGCTTTCCACCAAAGATACAGCATAATTGGTACCATATGATAAATCTCTAGTGAATAATGGTGGAGCATGGAATGAAGAATATTAGTGGTGATGATTTTCCTGTTATCACAACCTTTTCATACAATTCAACAAAGGGCTTTCTTATATCTCATTCCTTCATGCTCATACTTCATAAAATTCCTCTTTTGTTATTTCAACTCTTTCTTCATTTCTCAGAAAGAATTCTAGTTTCATGCTGTCATTGACTTGTGGAATTCTGTTATCATGCCTTTGTTGCTGTAATGCAACACAGCTGCAAAAATTGGAGAGGGAATACTGTTGGACCACGGAACAGGTTTAGTTATTGGTGAAACTGCTGTTGTAGGAAACAAAGTTTCTTTAATGCAGGTAAGCATACAACTTCTCATTCTTGGGTAATGCATAAACATCAGTTCGTGGATATTTTGGCTTTCTATTAATCCTGCTAAACTAGTATGACATGTCTTTTAAGGTGCATTATGTGGTTATTATCATGCCTTTTTGGTCTACAAGGCTGTATAGAGATTAACTGAATAGCTTTTTGTGTAACTTTGTATATGGATTGGAAAATGAGGCTAGCTACTTCAAATAAAGATTTCTGGTGCTTCATCTCAGCAACTAAATTCCTGTCGTAGAAAGTCCAGAAGTGGGTCTCCCTCATCCACTTGACTAGGTTTCGAAAACAAATGGAAACTTATGTGACATTTACGGCTGTATTGGGAAGTTCATTGAGTGGAATTTATAGATAAGTGCTGAATTTATGTGTTTATCATTCACACAGGCATGCACACAATTAGTGTAACCATAACTCTAACCATTGAGCCTTTTCCCAACAATTGGGGTTTGGCTTCACATATGGATGCATTCCATAGTTTTTGACAAATTTTTATGGCTGGTTGTCAACCAAACTTTAACCCTTCATCTTTCTCATCCAACCTTGGGCTGGCCGTGGTGATATTATGCAATCAGATGTAAGGTATGCATATACACATGTATGTATGCATGTCTCCATATATGTATGTATGCATGTAAGTATATGTGTGCTAGGAGTTCGTGTGTATATGCATGCATGCATGCGTGCATCTTCACCTAAATATATTAGGTTGTATTTTGACAAATTATGTTTTAGAGAATGTACTATTTTCATCAAGTGAGGAAGCATCATCTCATAATTTAGCATTCAACTGCTTTAGTTTATCTCTCCAGCACCAGCATTTTTGACTTGTCAAATATAATTATTACACTGAAAATATTTGTTTCTGCTCCAAAATGTAAATGTTCTTTCAATTCAATATGTTGAGGAAAAACTTTCATGAGTTTGGGGTGGTATCAGGTTGGTTTTAATTTAGGTAACCATCAACCTGGTATATTGAACTGTAAGGGGTTTGTGTCTAAATTCTTTTGTTCATGCCTTGTCCATCCATGTTTAGGGTATCTCCAATTCCAAGTTGGTGAAAATTAGAAGGCCCACTGGGTTTATGGGTCAGGTCTGTATATTTTACTCCCAGGGATTGGATTGGACCTGGGTCCTGAGCAAGACCACTAGTGCAAGGAAAATTAAGGGGTGCAGTTACATGAATATATAACCTATTAAAAACAAAAAGGGCCTATAGTATGTATGCGTGAAAATTAATGATATGAATTCTAGAACATATCGAAACCTTTTCCTTGTTTTCATCTATGTGCAGGATTGAGAAAATGATACAATTTGTTTCCACAAATTGTATACCTATGGTCCATGAATAGGTCTGTCAGCTCTGGATTGAGGATCATCACCTATTGGATCCACACCCAACTAAAAGATCTTCAGGTGAGATTGGGTCCAGCAGTATCAAGGAAAACCTTACCTGAAATAAGCTTCAGCAAAGCTATCCTATATTTGTAATGTCTTGGATGGAAAATGAAGTGAAGCAAGATACACACATGCTAGAATAAAGAATGGTACCAAGAAGTGACCAAAAAGACAGTAGCACTGACAGGGAAATGGCAATAGCATGGAGTTCTTGTAGTTCTTACCTGCATATTGCTTGATGTTTCTTGGTGTTTACATTCTTTGAGAGTACTATGGTTTAATCTCCTTGCCTTTCAATTTGAATGCTTTTTCTCTGTTTTGCTTTGATTTATTTGATGAAGTTCTTACTATAATCATCCTTGCTCATATCATGCATCCACTATGTATATAATTTATATCTATCTATCTATATATATTATGTATCTATCTATATATATTATGTAGATATATATATATATATATGTATGTGTGTGTGTATATATATGTGTGTGTGTGTCTGTGTAAAATATTCTATTCTATTGTTCTCCTATTTTGATCCTTGTATTTATTAATTCTGAAGACTTGAAATGCAATTAACACTTATCTCAAGAACTAGAAAAGTGTCATTTGCTGACATCTGGGATATCTGATTAGGGTGTTACATTAGGAGGAACTGGTAAGGAAGTTGGAGATCGACATCCTAAAATTGGTCAAGGCGCTCTTATTGGAGCTGGCGCCACAATTCTTGGTAATATTACTGTTGGTGAGGGTGCTATGGTTGCTGCTGGTTCCCTTGTATTGAAGAATATTCCTTCCACAGGTTGGCAAAAACTTGTCTAGTATTCTTGATTAAAGAACATGTTATTAATGAGTTCTCTTTTTTTTTTGTTTTTATTAATTGCCACTGTATTATAAATCTTTAAAAAATGAATAGGAATATATATATATAATGGTTGAATGTGTGAAAGCTGATGCATATATCAATGGTCATTTGTATGCTGTAGACATTCAGTATATAATAACTCCTTACCGTTCATTTATATCAAGGTGTCGGGTTAGCAATCCCAAAATATTGATACACACATCAAGATATAAGAACAATTACTTTGGCATGTGCCTTGATATAAATGCTGCAATTTGTTTCTGTTCTTCCTTAGGTTAAATTATCTGTGGTTTTATTAACTTTAATGAATGGTAGCATGTTGATAATAGTTAAAATTTTGAGATGCCTTTATTTTGTGATCTAAAGCATAGCTGCAGGAAATCCAGCTAAGGTAGTTGGACATGCAGAAGGGGAAGATCCATCTTTGACAATGAAACATGGTTAGTGTGTTATGTACTGAACACTTATAGTATATAATGTATATTACATCTTGTGCTCTTATAAATTTATTTCTAATTTCTTATCTTAATTTCTGTGTCTTCTATTAAATTTCAGATGCTACGAAAGATTTATTTGAGCATTTGTCTATTAGCTCCAAAGAGAAGAGATCAAATGGTGAGTTTTGCCAGATGGCTGTTATAAGAGATTATTGTGAAAATTTAGTTTGACCAAGGGGAGTCCTAATGTTGATGTCCTGCTTTTACATGATGCAAATTTTATGAAATTATTCACAAAGCACGAAAAAGGTTTTCGATAGAATTCATCATGAGGATGCAGTAAATTACCAAGTAGCTCTGCTAAAAACTAATCCTTGGTGATTTTATGGAAAACTATCAAAGATGTAGCACAACATACAGTCCTGCACTTGCAAGTTGATTCTTCATTTTATGGTGTAAGAGTGTGCATGCTGCATTCAGTCTGCCTGTTGGTTGGAGTGGCAGCATCCTAATAAGTTGTTGAGATTCCATTGCCTTGTCTATTAAAGGCAGATGCTGTTTGATGCAGATACTTCATAACTTTCTTCATTTCCATGCATCTTGATCCAACAACTGGATTTTTTAAGAGAAATCTGAATTATTTGTTTAGGAGTACTGATAATCCCATGAAAATAAATTTAATTATTTTAGAGTGATAGTAGTTTTAAGTAATGGCTGTTCACTTTCCATTTGTCTTTTGTTTCTTCTTTTGCATGCTTTCTTTTAATTTGTTTGTTTTGTATATGGTCTTAGGTGTCTAATAGAGGGATATCCTAAAATAGTTCCATGAAGGCCTTGAGAATGGAGAAACAAAATTTATGAAACCAATCCTATGATTAGAAGACACCTTTTTTTTTCTTTCTTCAAATGAGGCTGGTTATTTACATGGTTATAATGTGTTAGTTTATCTGGGTGCAGTTTGACTTTTAAAATTTCATGCATCTTTAGTCTTTTTATAGTCACTAAGAAATAAGTAGTAGAAAAGGAAGTTGGATAGTTTTGCTGTCATGTGAACCCATTACTTAGTATTTGATGGTGAGGTCTTTGGGCCAATACCTGTGAGATGTCTATTTTGCTGCAGTACAATAGTTCAGTAATGTCTTCTGTTTTCATACAAGTCACTGATATTTGTTTTCACTTGATATAGAGCGTGATACAGAAGATCCTAGACACAAAACAGAATTTTCGGATATATATATATATATATATATATATATATATA
>KE504672.1:300941-311356 GCA_000441515.1 Elaeis oleifera | reverse complement strand
TCTGTTCTTGTCTATTCCAACTAGTATTGTAAGAACGTACTCTCTCTCTCTCTCTCTCTCTCTCTCTTCTCCTGAAGTTTAATAAACGAGGGGGATTACTCCTCCTCTCTCCATCAAAAGAAAACTCCTGCTCTGTCTATTGCATTCCTTGGTCATCTGCTCAACTTTTGTTTATAAAAGGATAATATAATTATCATTATATTAGAAAGCACCAGTGGTTTAAATGATTCAACTGTAATACAGCATGTTTCTATCTGGGTAAGTTATTGAATGGAATGGCTTGGTGCTTTTCCTGTTGTTTATTATGAATGTGTTCTTTTTCTTTTCATTTTGTGCATTTGAAATATCTCTGAGATACTATTTAGGAGATGGGAAATCAAGTTTAAGGGTACTGATTCTTTCTTTCTGGATTTATTGAGCTCATATTTGTATTGATTTATGTTTCTTTCACTTTCTCAGTTTAAGCAGGGAAAATGGGTGTGGAAAAACAGAAGAAGTTTCTTACAGTTGCTCCTTTTGAATGTGCATGGCGCGAGGAGCTGAGATTTAGGGAGGCTGGGCGAGGGTGTGTTGCCTTTGAAGCTTTTGCTCAAAATGATGTCACCTTGGTGTTCAGGGAGCAAGTGGGAAGCCAACATTACCATTACAAAATGGATAATGGTCCAAATTACACTGTAATTCTGGGGAGCCATAGGAATCGAAGACTGAAGATTGAAGTGGATGGGAAGACTGCGGTGGATGTTGCTGGTATTGGACTGTGCTGTTCCTCGACATTTCAGAGCTATTGGATCAGCATATATGACGGCTTGATTAGTATAGGCAAAGGAAATATCCTTTCCAGAATCTTGTCTTTGAGTGGCTTGACTCAAATCCCAATTATAATGTTCAATATGTTGGGCTAAGCAGCTGGGACAAACATGTGGGCTATAGAAATATCATTGTCCTGCCCTTGACACCAAATCACAACAGGCTCTGGAGCCATATTCACTACAAAGAATATGATGTGGGGGATGATGAGGATGGAAATTTGGAAGATGCTGCTGATGTCTTTGAAAATGGGGCTTTGGAATTTTTGGAGAGTTGGGATCTTTCTGATACATTGTTTGTAGTTGGTGATGAAGTAAGGTTGTTCCTGCACACATGGTTATATTGGGTGCTTCTGGGGATTTCTCGTTTAGATCAGTTGATGGTAACACCATTGTACTTCCATCGACAACATATCCTGTTCTCCATGCTTTTCTGGAGTATATCTACACCGGTCAGACTCAAGTAAGTTAGACAATTTTCCTGTTCATCTTTTGTCTGCTGACTGCTGTTATATTTGTAGTTCAAGTATAATTTTGCTGATCTGCATTACTGCTATCTTTTAATATGATACAGATTGTTGAGTCGCAGCTTAACTCTCTGAGGGATTTAAGCATACAATTTCAAGTCTCCCCATTGACTAGGCAGTGTGAAGAAATTATAGATCGTTTTAAAATGAACAAAAGATTATTCGATTTTGGTATGAAAGTGGAAATTGCAAATGCTAGCTCTGAAGTTAGGCAGTTTAGCACCTTGCCCTTCGAACTCCCTCTTGATGTACAGAAGCTCAAGCATTTTTTTGCAACTGGTGAGCACAGTGATGTAAACATATATATAGAGGGGCATGGTCTTGTTGCCCGGTCACACAAGCTCATTATTAGTTTATGGAGCATGCCATTTGCAAAGGTTTGTTTGTCTTTCTCTCCTTATTTTTTATATACTTGTATGCCTTGTCCAATACCTTAAGATGGTGGAGAACTTTTTGCTTTCTGTTTTGGTTGATTGTTCTTTAGTTAAAATGGAATTATCTTGTGTTATCTATCGTGACACCAAGGACTTTAGGCATCTGATTCTTGCTTGTTTGTTCATTTTCATGTATATATTGGTAATTAAAACTGCTTTGCCAACATCTTGTCCTGAATTTTTGAAACTGTTTATAATGCAGATGTTCACAAATGGGATGATTGAAAGTAATTCTTCAGACATTTGGCTCAGGGATGTCTCTGCAGAAGCTTTTTCTGTCATGCTTCAATTTATGTACAGTGGGGAACTTGAGATGGATAGCATGGAAACAAGCTCCTTACTAATTCCACTGCTTCTGCTGGCAGACCAGTTCGGAGTTACAAACCTTCATAGACAATGCTGTAGATGCCTTTTGGATTGTCTATCAGAGGTACTCAGTCATTAGTGATTTCTTTTTCTAATTATTTGGGGCCATTGTTTTATCTGATTACATGACATTTTTTCTTTTCCTTCAATATTCAAATGCTTTGTCCATATGGCAAGAATTAGAAGAACAGCGAGGTAACTTGGCTTGTGCATTTAGATTGTGTAAATTATCGAAATATGCTAGTTTTGAATCTTAAAGATCCAAATCATGGAGGCAAAAATTTTCTTCTGTTATTGCCTCATCAAACTAATCACATAATCGAATACTTTAATCCCTATCTTGTTAGCTGTAGACATGAGGATTTTCAGTGTCAAACTTTAATGGGACCTGAGACACTGATTCTCAAATGTTATTTTAATATTATCAAAGCCTTTCTCATTTATTATATGTATAATTTAATAAAGAAAGAGTTCTATTAGTGTATGCCATATAGGCGAACGTACATGATGGTGGGAAGGTTACAGATGGGGCCGTTGAATAACTGCCTCTGGTGAAGAATATTATGTATTAATACATTTCATGTACATATATCTGCAGGGTCGGTGTTGTCCTACTGGAAGAAGCTCATCCAACAAGACTTATTTCTATTTTGCAAATTTAATGGACAAGGCCTCCGAAGATTTTGGAGAAGTTGCTAGGTGCTTGTGTTGAGACTAACCTCTCAAAGTTTGTTGCAGGATACAGTTTATCCCATTCTACAATCTGTTTCATCAATCCCTTCATGTAAACTGCTTGAAGAAACTTGCAAGAGGAACTTTTCGATGCACTTTGATTATTGTACAACAACCAGCAACGAGTTTGTGTTGTTAGATGAGGCAACTTTTAAGGACATTCTTCAGGCAAGTAGTACTATTCATGTTATAGAAACTAGTTGACTTGTTGGACTTCTTGGTTCTTCAAGTTACTTGCAGTCAAAGTTATACCAAGAATTTCTGTGGATTCTGACTCAAATTTCGGAAGATGGAAGCAGATTAGGTCACCTCTTGATTGAATGGCGACCATTGCATGTGTAAACGTTATGCACCATGTTGATGAGGTATAACGATGGTGAACATGCTGTTTGAAGAGCTGCATTTTAGCACACCATCTCACCATCTGGTCTGTGTCTTATACAGTGTGAAGCAGTTCTTTCAAGGTGTGACCTAATCGAATTCCTTCCTAGCACATGTTAAATTGAATTCAGGGAAGTCTGTGGAAAAATATATAGCTTTATGACTCGAAGGCTTCCTATATATTATTGTAGACTGAACTTGAGTATATTCAAGTAATCTCTTGATGGCTTGCCTGATTTGTTATGTGTCTTGTAAATTAAACATATTAAAGTGTATACTTTTTCTTTTTTTGAAGAATAGGAAATAAACGATCAAGTGACCTGATTATTTAACTTATTGGTGATGCACTTGTTTCTCATGTTTATCTAGTTTCTTGTATGGTGACTGTGAAAGGCACTTACACTGTTAACTCATAATGACCAAACACATTGATCGCTAGGTTTGTGATCCATGGTCCATCTCCAGCACGTGTTTCCTAGAATTTAGTTGTGTAAATTATCAGCTTATGTGCACATATCAGCTGAAAAATGTGCCAAGCTTCTTCAAGATCCATTCTTGTTCTTTGCTTTGAACCATGATAACATTTAAGTTTTAGAAAAAATCCATTATGCTTGTCTGATCAGTTTTTGGCTAGAATTTTCGGAATATGGGATAGTGTGACAACCTCTGGACATTTAGGCAGTGCTTGTTGATGCAAACTTTTGGTCACATTAGTAATGGGTTTTGCAGCATGCTGATATGACTGTAACATCAGAAGAAAAGGTTCTGGATGCAATTTTAGTATGGTGCATGCAAGCCTCTGATATCTGTGGCTGGGCTACAGTAGATGAGATCTTGGGTTCTTCGACTCCTGAACAACTTTTTGGAGAGAGGCTTCCATCGATTGATATGTTGTTACCTCTTGTGCATTTCCCTTTAATGCCATTGCATTTGCTTCAGAAGGTATACTTTGTAGATTATGCATATACGGATGAATCAGCCTCTCTCAAGGAACATGGCTGTCTGATATTAATGGCACTTGCTTTGCATAAATACAGCTAGAGAAGAGCAGGCTTAGCAGTCAGATTCCTATATTTGAGCAGCTGGTGAGTGAATTGACAGTTCATTCAGGATTTGATATTCATGCTTGACATGGATTTTTGGAAACCATCATTCATTATGACGTGGCAGGTGAAGGAAGCAATTCAATATTGTGGCATGGGACTTAAAATGCCATTAATTGATCAGAAGTGAGTCATTTCTTGAATTATATATCAGCTGAGTACTTATATTGACTATTTTCTTGTGATTTATGGTTCATCTGATCACAAATGTGGTGTTTGCCCTTGTAGTTTCAGATTCCAACACAGGCGGTCAAGCTATAAGGAGCTCCAATACATATCTGATGGTGATAACAATGGAGTCATTTATTTTCTGGGACATCATATGGGGAACATCAGTGGGTGAATCCTGTTTTATCTAAGGTGAGTTTTGCAAGGCAATCTTCTGGTATGGTAATGTCTTTGCTTGAATTATGATTTTGACAACCCTTGATCCCCTGCTTTCATTTATGTTCCAGAAATTACTGTAACAGCAAGCAGCCCTGCTTCTAGGTACACTGACCCAAAGACATTGGTATCAAGGGCATATCAGGTATGGAAATCATATCCTTAAGGTAGTTATTGGACCCTGCATTACGGACATGGTTTTGAAGGCTACAACTTTGGAATTCTTTAGGGCACCTCTTTTGCTGGACCTCGGATTGAAGATGGCATGAACTGTGCATGGTGGATGGTGGACATTGGGCAAGATCACCAGGTTTCTGTTTGGCAACCTAGACTTCTGTACCCATTGAAAGCAATGATGCTGAAAATTTCTTACTACCTGTTTGGAATATGCTTTAAAAGATTATTTGCGTTGCAACAATTTGTGAATGTGTTGCATGTCCTACGAGGCAATTGCACATATGTGTGATCTAAATTTCTTAGGAAGTAAGTGGATACAGAGAAGAAAAGGGGAGCATTTTTCACTTCAAATTAATTTATAACTGTGAGGAAGTATTTGCTGTTGCTTTTAGACCTTCCAAGATAAAGCCAAGTTTTCAAATTTTGTGATGTTGAATTAAAACTACCTATAGCGATTACTAGTGATGAGTCCAATCTTTTATATTCTTGGACCTATAGCTAAAATTTGCTATGCTTGGACCTATCCAAAATTTCAAATTTATAGGCTGTAGCTTTTATATGCTTGAACCACAAGCCATTCTTGACATGAATCCAAGTCATGTTCAATTAACCAAGGTTTACACCATACCATTACCGAACCGGATGGTATTGGGCGTACCGTACTGGTTTGGTATAGGTACGCATTATGAGGGACATACTGGTACTCAGTATGCCGAACCGGTCCGTACCAGTACATGAATAGGTTGGCACCGATGTGGGGCCTGGTACCAAGATGGTGAACTTTAAATTAAACTAATTTGCTACATTTAATTTTGCCCTGTTCAAATATGTGTAGAATTCATTGTTTAAAAAGCCTTGCATTGCCTTGCATCGTGACTCAAGGCATGCTCTACTAAAGCACCTTGAAGCTGATGGTCAAGGCTATATAGAGTGGCACATATTGCATGGCCTATGGAGAGCCTCATGTGAAGTGCTCTTCTTATGCCTTATACCATGCGTTATATGGGGATCAGCTAGGCTTTCATTGTTTCTATTTGAGGGTACTGGATATTCTTAATTTATTTTTAGGTCTTTTCTTTTTTAGCATTGTAAGTGCACTTTTGTCCTTGCAATGAACAAATCCTTACCAAATTCTGGGACCATGGCCAAAACCAATAGCTGGAAACTGCCACACCCACTTCAGAATCTCCAGAACCTGACTCTTGCATGACTTCATAAGAACTTTCTCATGTCCAATTTGTTCAAAAGGTCTGCAACCTGGCACGCATTCCCCAAGGCAAGCAATCAGTGGCGTAACACACTAACACTTGCATCCATTCCATATAACTTTTCACAGATTTCCAAATCGTTCACGAAAATGCATGGGGCTTACACCTTGCCTAACTGAATGCTTTTTGCAGGCCTCTTCCTCCATTAATTTAATACATGGCTCCAAGACTTCCTTGTTTCCTTTTATTGTCATTCTTATCATCTAGATTGTTTCTTTTGACTTCTCAGACAAGAATATTCTCTTGTGACAAAAATGAAAACAGGGAGTGATTCAAATTCTATAGGGAAGATAGTTCAAGTCTACATGATTTTTGAGGCTTTTGTTTCATCGGAGACACTATGTTTGCTCGAAAGTTGTTTTTAAGCATCATTTCAATGTTTTTAATCAGATGATATATTATTACTTGGGAACACATTTAGCAGTTACATAGCACAAGTGACCCACCAAAGATACGTGCAATAAATTAGTAGTTAAAAAACTCAAAACTAGGTTTCTTAATTAAAAGTTGCAATCTAAGGTTCTTTTTATGTATGCTTTGCTTCCATTATAGTTACAAGAAGAAGTTCATTTCTCAGAATGACTCAAATCTCATCGTCACACTCATTGCCATCTTGGAATCCAAGCTATTAGATTGTCTCTTTTGGAGATTATCATGAGTTGCTTAATGTTATGTGGCTTTGATAGCCAATTAACTACATAATTTCTTCTCTGTAGGACAACAAAATGGTTTCAATGAATAAGCTCTGATGAAAAAAGCTAAAATAGACAGATATGAGAAAACATTAGAAACAGATGCATTATGCATCAACTTACTTGGCAGTGGTTCTACTAACCATTGAATACTCACCTTAAGGATGATGTTATTCTTTTGTGGCTTCATAGTCTCAGCTGATCGATCTGCTACCTACTGTGTTAATATCTCTTTGCCATTTTTCATATCAACAATGGTCCAGACAGGATGATCTGTAGTTGCTAAGCTTGCTTATCCTATTCTCCTTCACTGGACCTACATTGGGTTTATGAATCACTTGGAGGTCCAGGAATTTTGCCTTTGTCATTCTTGGAAAGAACTTTTACCGATAGTGCACATTAAAAGGTGGAGTATGTTGGTCGCATAAGAAGAGATTATCTTGATTTGTGAGGTTTTAAATTAGTTCATTTCTTATCAAAAGAGAGGTTCATTATAAATGTATAATGTAATAACCATGCTAACCTCTTCCTGCATCTGTTTCAATGCTGGTTACTATGTTGGCATCGATCAGTTTATCATGATTAGAGAGATTTAGGAGTCTCAGGCCATTGTATGGTAAAATGTGCACATTCTCTTCATGGGAGGAACTTAATCTGGAATGATTCGCTTGCAATGGCATGGATATCATCTGGAAATTCACACTTCTAATTGTACCTGTTTCTGGTGGTCTAAGAATTCCTGTTTCATCTTTAAAATCACATTCGTATGGAGAATCAAAGTCAGCTCTAAATATTACTCTTCTTCTGGGTTAAAAAACAGAGGTCACGGTAACTAACTGTCACACTATTGCTTTACACTGGGCAAAGCACAAGATACCAAATTGCATTTCTGTTTACAAATGAACTTATTAAAGCAGAACATTTGGTTTCTTTTGTTTTGTTATTTCAGCTCATGTGCAACTACTACACCTTGAGACAGGACGGCTCCACCACATACATGAGATCATGGGCTTTGCAGGTAGATTTCTTTCTTTCGTTGCCTTAGCTTTGAGAGGATACAACAATTATTACTAATATTTCTTTATCAGGGATCTATGGATGGTGAGAATTGGACCAACTTGAGAGTTCATGAAAATGATCAGACTATCTGCAGGCCTGGCCAGTTTGCATCATGGCCCGTAATTGGCTCTACTTCACTGCTTCCTTTCAGGTTCTTTCGAGTCATTTTGACAGGCCCTGCCACAGGTTATTCGAACGTTTGGAATCTCTGCATATGCTTCATCGAACTATACGGTTACTTCCGCTGATTGCATAATATGGAAATCCTGCTGGAAATATCCTTCAATGATCCATCATAAATTAATGTGTACCCTGTGCAAGTAGAATAAAAGGCATTCTAATGCCAGATGTTGTTGTACAAACTCACATGCTAGATTTTACATGCATCTCCAGCTCACTTGGTGCACTTGCCCGTCCATTCTGGAAGTCACTCTGTGATGCTCATCACCATTAACTGGCTTGAGAGGTAGGTTGAGGATGAAGCATGCGAGCTAGCTATTTAAATTGCTAAAGTGTTTATTGGTGTAAGTTTGAATTCTCCAGTGAAGGAGAGGAAGCTCAAACTGGTGAATGAAGGTCTCTCAAATCAAATATTACATATCGAGAAGAAGATATGCCTTTTGGAATAGTTTTGACAAATCATACTGGACATTGTTGTGATTGCAAGTTTGGTAACCTGGGTTTATGTAAAAGAACAGAATGGTGGAAAGAAAGAAATTAAAGAACATCCCTCAACAAGCAACATGATTTAGTGATCATATTAAAAGTCTGTAGATATTCTTACTGCTGGTTGAATAACGCAAATTAAAAAAAAGAAAAAACAATGGCTGACTACTGGATCAAGCCTTCTAAGAGTCGTTGACAGCCAAGGTGGTAGTTGTTATGTCTCTTTGTATTGTTTCATTCTCTACAGTCCACTTGTAACTAGTTAGCTGTAACCAGTCAATGGTACCGGGTTGTTTGTTAACAAAATAGGGTGGTTAACAGCTCCTTCAAAAATAAAATGGGATAGGTACACTTGATATTCTGAGCTAGCGATTGAGAGCTTTCTGAGACTGGTGGTGGATGGTTTGTTCTCGGTTCCTATTGTTACTACTTCTGTTTGATTTCTTTTCCTGTGGATGAAAATGAGCTTGATTTTTGTGGAATTTCTTGATCTTTGAGCTGGTGGAATTCTCCCCTGAAAAGTTGTTCATTAAGTATGCTGGTTCGGTTTAGAGAAGAATGACAAGAGATGGTGGAACAAAAATATTGGAGAAAGAAGAAGAATTTTATTCAAAAATTATAAGTCGAGAATCCGACTTGGCTCTCTTACACATGCACGCACCACCACACTACTGCCAGACTTTCTTTCGGAGGGCGTCTCCACACCCTCACTTCCTATTCAAAGCCAGCATACAGCCACAGTTCTCGGACCACTCTCTCTCTCTCTATTAGACAGACAGGTACTTAATAAGACAAAAGGCTTTCGCAACATGATCATGTCCCAGTCCACATCCCCTAAAGGATAGAAGTTTGAGCCAAAAATCCAACTTAACTGAAATGGACCAGTTCTAAAAATAAAAATATTTTATAATGAGTTGGAACTCGTGATCATTCCAACACCCTTCCTTTGAGCTTTACGTGGACAATGTCAGACTTATCAGTACCGTGAAACACCATTCCTCTTATTGTTTAGTAACAACAAATGCAATAGTTTGATGAATAATAATTAAATGTTAAAATTTTTATTGGTTCAAACAATATCTCTTTCACCAACTCTTCTTCTTCGATGCATGTTTTGTCGAGAATCATATGTCCTTTCAGTTTTATTTCTTTTAACCCATATCATGGGCAGCAATGAGATCATAGGATGTGCATTATTCTTTTTCAAATTCATTTTTCTAATCAAAAAATTGAACTTTATTTTTCTCGCTTGCTTGAGTCATGCTAGTACTTAAATGCTTCCATTGTTATTTTAGTACATACCAAAACACAATATGCTCCTTCATATTAAATTATAAAATTTGTCTGAATCAACTAACTTACTTGAAGTTGCTTGCAAAAAATCTATATTTGGTATGGTTTTTGATGACTCGACCAAATACAAGTCAATCTAGAAACATGGCTCATATTTAATCAGGCACATGTAGTAATCATGTAGAATCAATTAACTCATCAACAAATTCATAAAGAAAATGGAGATTTAGCTACAATTATCCTGGTCTAACTTAAAAAAGACAAAATTGCAAGCCACTTAAACTAACTCTTAATTACACAATTCTCATGAATATATCATTAGCTAAGTGGTGTCGTCTCCTTGCTTCCAAGATTAAAGGTTCGAGTTTTAAGTACGTTATCCTCAAGAATTTTGGTCTTGCTCAGGTTCCTCGGATGAATTGCTGGGTCGGGAATTACCATCTCGCCCACATGCCTCTTCTTCCTTTCACTTTCTCCTCCACTTTTTTTTTTTTTTTTTTTTTTTGTGTGTGTGTGTGTGTGTGTGT